>LPNX010366316.1:112494-123134 GCA_001517045.1 Pseudotsuga menziesii | reverse complement strand
CTCCTTATTTCCCAAATGATGGGGATACCCCTATCCCAGATTTATGGTGATTCGCTTGTAATCATCAATTGGGTAAAGGGATCGGCTGCTCTCTCCCCCACTGATATGGTTCATTGGTGTCGGGAGACAAAAAATCTTTTTTCAAGCTTCCAGGATTTGTCCATCACCCACATCTATCGAGAGCACAATCGGTTGGCTGACCAAATCTCTAAAGATGCACTCTTATTTTCTCAAGGAAGAGGAAGTTACAAAGAATTTTTTGAGGATCAATTGGTATCTCAGGATCTATTTCAGCTTTTTTGAAGTTTATATTCTGGGAGTTTACTCTTCCCTGGTGATGGTTTACTGATTTATCCTTTTATAGATTGTAAAGTTGTATCGACTTTATATTTTGGGAGTTCCTCCCTGGTGATGATATTTATCGAGTCATCTTTCATAGATTGCAGAGCAATTCCTGTTGGCACTCGATAGATGTGGATGGGTGACGATCCTCATATGATGAGACAGCTTACTGATGGGTTCTTTACAAGTATTTGTGTTCCTTTCCCCTCGGATGAACTCCATGATGTTGTGACATGTTGTAACCCATTTTATGGGAAGTATTGTTGAGATGTCCTTTGATTCTAATAAAGAATAACAAGGTCGGGCTTTTTTCTTCCTGAAAAAAAAAGGTAAAATTTTGTTTTTGGAGTCGAAACCCATTGCCTCTCCACCCAGTTTCTTCACAAAGAACTCTCCATAATGATCGCTCACACGGTTGTTGAGCTCGAGAATTTATCATACGACCTTTTCTCGAAGGCCCCCGTTTTAAAGGTAACCTGGCCTCCATCTACAGGGAATAAGCACGTTCAAATGCCTCTTAATGTTGTGTGCCCCTTAACTCAGTGTTTGGCATTGTTGTTTTGTTGTGCACTTGGAAGGTACTCTGAATTGAGTGATGTAAATAATGAAATTATATGTGTATGCCTATGTTATTCTTCTTTTGTTGTAAGGAAGATATTCTACATATATAACTACAAATTTCAAAATTACCTGTGACTAAAAAGGTGCGTGAACCCTCTTAACAATGCAGGTTGAACATTAAGTTTTCGGACCTCGTTCATATTGCAATATGGAAGTTGTCAAGGACATAGTAAATATACTATTTCATGTTGATAGGGTTATCTATTTTCATTTTATCTAGCCCTAAACTAAGCGCACTAGGTTGTAGAGACTAGTTACCACATAGACATTAAATGTGGATCGATAGCATTTATAGCCAAATACCATTCTCATTTTCGAGCATCGGTGAAAGCATGGAAATGATCAGAAATATGCTTCCAGGTTCCACTAACAACATGATTCCTCGTCTTTCTATTGAAAATCATGATCAGAAATATGGTTATAACGATGACCCAGTTTATATAAATGTATATAAGTGTGACCTAGTTTATATAAATGTATATAAGGGTGACCTAGTTCGAGTAATTGCATACAATGACAACTCAGTTTAGATAAATCTATGTAAGAGTGAACCAGCTCGAATAACTGCACATAAGGATGATCCTGTTTGCAAAACCACTAGTTTAACCAAATCCAAACCTGAAAGCTCTAGCAGCCATGAATCCTCACATGCCAAAGTTGAGAGAATTATATGGGAGGAGGAGGATGAGAATTGGTTGAACAATTTTCCAGTTTTGGAGGCAGACATGACATGGGATTTTGTCAGTCGGTGCTTAGACCTCGACATTGAATCCAATTAGAGTCGAACTTATGTATTGTAGGATGAAAAAGCATGTCTCGCCTCTAGGAAGTTTGAATTGAAAGGTGTATAGCTAGGTTATTGCTAAAAGTCCAGTCTTAGTGCATCATCATTGGAATTTTGCAAATGTATCGAGTTAAATATCTATGAACCCATTAACTAGTTGCCATCCATTGGTTCCTTAGGACCTTTTTAACCAAATCCTACTCCAAATGACTAATGATAGAAAAAATCATATCTGGCTATTATGGACCTCCCTCCCATTACAACCCAGGGTGAGACCTCCTCTCCTGAGCCAGGGTGAGAACATGGGTGGGTACCTAATCATAGTTAGGTGAAAATTTGGAACCATATATCGAATTATGTTTGACTCATTCACAAGAAAGTGAACCATATCTGTGTGAAGGAACTATGTAGCCTTAAACTAACAATAACTCGATTCAATAGTATCGTTGACTTCAGTCCATCCAGAAAACTGAGTTAAACATAAACAAACCTGATTAAACCTAAAATTTAAAAAAATTGTGAGATGAATGGAACAATCGAATTTACGTAGTGATTACCCTTAAGAAATTAGTAAGTTCTATGATTCAAACAGATGTATTTCTAATTATTAATGAACTTAACTCATACTAGATTCAATTCCATGTAAAGTTCTTTATTTTGAGAAACAAAAGAGGGGAAATTTGAAAACCTCTAAAATCTAAGGACTATGGACTAATTAGTTTCTAGATCCCTTGCTAAGAACTGTTAAGAAATATATAAAGTGGTTTCAAAACTACTAAAAGCTTTTTAGAAACAAGGAATTCCTTCTGGGCAAGTAAGAAAGGGTTTCTAAAAACTGTTAAGAAATAAAACTAAGAAATATTTTACACTGTTTACATACCTGGTTACATACCTCTTTATATAGAACTTTGAAGAAACAATCAAAAGATAAGGAAGACTACCAAAGTCTGACATCAATGCCACTTCTGCTCACTAAGTGCAAATAGAAACTCTGAACATGCGATTTCCGCTCACGACTGACTGCAAATAACAACTCCAAACAGATAGTAACAACAAGGCAGAGTAATCACCAAATATGCAAATCCATGTTGAAATGAATTTAGATAGGCTACAATAAAAGACCCACACTAGTCATCAAATATGTGAATACAATGGAAAGTTAAACAAGGATAGAAGAATCTGGATGGCTACTCCAATCAATGCAACATTTATTATGGAATGACTTTCTATGACGCACACTAGTCATCAAATATGAGAATACAACATAAAGTTAAACAAGAATAGAAGAATCTGGATGGCTACTTCAATCAATGCAACATTTATTATCGAATGAGATTTTATGAAAATGCATTCAATAGCCACTAAATCATAACAGAGATGACAAACGGAGTTGTCTAACTAGGGGACTTTTTTATTTTCAGGCTGTTTTTTTGCTGAAATCCGGTGAATTCAATTTACAAAATCTGTAATTTCTGTTGTTTGTTGGGTGATTTTAAGCTCAGAAATGAAATCAGGTAACAAGCAAAACCCTCAACACCCACACTCTGTAAGATCTAGTAGTGTTTTTGGGGCGTTTCAAAAAAGGAGTTCGATAGTGAACCGACGATATGCACCGATCGGACGACCGGCCACGCGTGGCCGGTCACGTCCGATGCGGCCGGTCGTCCGATTGGTGCATATCGTCGAGCAAATAAGTTATACCTTCAAAAATTCCATTAAAATTCATGACAAAAAACTGATAAAAACCAGCAAAAATCAAAGGTCAAAAAATCCCGTGTTTAAACAACTCGATGACAAACTAAGCTTGACAGAAAAAATAATCTTTACAAGTACACGTGGACATCCACAACAAAGATATAATAAATGCTAATTAAGTACGAGGCCTAAGAGATCAAGAAGCGTATTAACATTAAATATTAAAATTTTTAACAGACTCATTGTTTCTATATACTTTGATATTTCTCCAAAATTGCATATAGAAAAAATACAAACACGTGGCCATTGGTTGCCATCACTTTCTTGACCAAGTACAATGATTACGCGATAAGATGCAAGCGAGTCGGATAAAGGTAATTGTAATTATTTTGTATCTATAAAATGTAAATTTATGTTATGATGTAAACGTTATCACAGTCTGCATAAATTTTTGGTCAAGGCGCTGATTAATATAAAGTCAACGAATCGTATTTGGGCAAGGCCCTACTTAATATAAACTCAACGAATTATTATCCGATTGCAATATACCCTGCGGCAGGATATGGCCAGGTATAATAATAATTGGAGTAAGCTAGCTGTGGAGCAATCCTCCCTCATTGGACGGAGGAAGAGCAAAGTTAGCGTTGACTTTGCTCCTCCTCCTTCGGATGGAGGGAGTTTTGCTCCACAGCTAGCTCACTCCTTAATAATTTATTGTTGATTAATTTTTGTATTCACAATGAAGGCCACGTACGTAACTCCCAATATCTAATATATAAAGTCAACGTTATTATTCCATTTTCAAATTTAATAAAAGGTGTAGACCGAAAATTTTGGCAGGCGTCCGTTTTGAACGCTTCAAAGCTGACTGCACTACACAGAAAAGTCCATAGAAAAACGATATAGAAAAGGATTATTCGCACCTCATTTTTATATGTAAATTCAACTCTCTCAGGTTTTAGTTCGCACATCTGGCTTTCTTGCAACCATGGACAAATGCAATGGTTGTATAGCCATCAGTATGCTCCTGCTGCGTTTATTGGTTGTTACTACTGCTCAACCAGGTCATCCCACTTTCTAACTTCAACAAAATACTGGACTGTTTCTGATTTCTCATAGTTTAGAATCTTGATCTCATTTCTTTATTTTTCATGTTTGGTTGACAAGGTATTGTTTTATTCATAGCAGGATTTCTAAGTATAAACTGCGGAGGCAAAACAAGTCACACTGGCCAAAACGGTATAGAGTGGGTCTCTGATGCTAATTACATTGACGTTGGTGAAACAGGAGACATAGGGAACGCCACTGAACAATCCCTCGGTTCTTCTTTGTATAGTCTACGCTTCTTTCCAAAGCCTCTCAATAAGTCTTGTTATCACCTGCCTGTGGCCCCCAATTTCCCTCACCTTTTGAGACTGTGGTTTGTCGTCCGAAATTACAGTGGATTCCAAACTTTGCCAAGTTTTGCTTTCTCTATTGAAACAGTAGATATGTTGTCTGTACAAAACATAACAACTACGGATAGAATTGGAGTTTATTATGATTTCATCTTCGCTACTTCAGGCACAGTCATCTATGTTTGCTTCATCAGAACCTCCCAGACTGATGATCCCTTTATCACTGGCATCGAAATGAGGGCCCTCCAAGATGGTATGTATAGACACGCTAAACCAGGAACAATGCTGCAGTTAGCTGCCAGACTTGCTGGAAACTCGACGGTGAGGTAAATATTTTGAATTTTTAACAATATTTCTTGTAATGTAATGTATATAAAATAATTTCGATGCCTTGAGTTAATCAGGTATCCGCAAGACAACTTCGACCGCCTGTGGGTATCAGCAAGTCCATATTTTTATCCTCCAAATTCATACCTTGCAACTTCTCAAGAGTCCGTTTCAACTAACAATACCGAAGACCTTCCTCCGAGTGCTGTCATGCAAAACGCGTGGATTTCAAACAGCTCATCTCCCTTTGGGCTTCAGCTAACATCACCGACCAAATCATTAGTGTTGTTGTATTTTGCAGAGATCGAAAGTCTAAATATGTCTGAATCAAGAACATTTTATGTCACCATAAATGGTGAAAAGAATTCTGAAAACATAACTTTGACACGAAATGACTCTGCCTTGGAGTTAGCTTTAGAATCAGATAAAGCTAAATACGAGTTTAACCTTCTTAAGGCCGGCAACTCCACTCGACCTCCTATACTCAATGCTGTTGAGTTCTACACTCTAGTTGATACACAACCTGCAACATATTCACAAGATAGTAAGTGCCATTACTAAATTTCTCGTCCTCAAATTCGGGATATTATCGTTCAATGACTAACCCATTTGTTCTTAAAGTGCAGTTGACGCTTTTGATGCGATCAAAAACTGGTTTGACATTAAAGATTGGATTTCTGATCCATGCTTTTTGAGCCAGTGGGAAGGAATTGGCTGTGATAGCACCTCTTCGGCGATTAGAATTACGGGAATGTAAGTGTAATTCTTCTATTTGGGTAGAGCTTATTGGTGATATTGTAAGTGATCACGATAATATTTTTTTTGGCCAGCGATTTGTCAAGAAGGAATCTTACTAGATCGGTGCCTCACGATTTTGCACAGTTAACTGCCATTACTCAATTTGTAAGCAGAATTTGAATTTTTTTCCTCTGTAATCCAAATTACTATTATTTATTATAACTCTTATAACAAAAGAATTTTACTATTATTTATTATATTTATTATAACATTGATCTATTCTTGTTAAAATTAGCAGGTCACTGGATCATAATTATTTGATGGGATCATTGCCAAATTTATCTAATTTAACCAAATTGCAAAGATTGTAAGTTTCTTTTTAAGGCTGAAGCCTGAAATTACTTTGTAGTCATGAATTTATACATTTTTGAAAAAACCAAAATTTACTTTGTTGGTTATTATGTAAACATCTACAGAACAACAACCTGAGCGGTACTGTTCCTGATTGGTTATCTGAACTCAAAGACCTTAGAGAGCTGTGAGTCTTATTCTCTTCTTTTATTTAACCCGTTCTTGTTCAAAGTTGAATCGAATTGAGTAAGTTTTCTACAGCCACGTTTTTTATTTATTTATGGTCACAGGTATATAGAGAATAATAATTTCAGTGGTGTAATTCCTGCTCAACTTCTCATCAATCGTTCATTAAAACTCAAGTAAGATTATCCTATTTTTATATATTCATCAAGTTGCAGCTCCATATATAAATCCCAAAATCATGTGAGGTTCTGAATTTTGTTTTCTTTTGTTATATTAACCGAGTTCAAATCCTCATTATGAAAACTCTCTTCCTTTGCTTGGTTGCAGTTATTCTGGAAACCCTTACTTATGTATGCATAAAGGGGAATGTATTGTAAAGAACTCAAACAAGAATAAATTGGAAGTTGTTCTCGGAATAACTGTTGGAATAATGTAGAAATTATAGCCAGATTTGTAGGGATTGGGTTGATGTGTATTTACTATGTTTAGCAGGTTTGGTTTGAGATCCACTTTTATTGGATCTAAGATCTGATTCATTATCATGATTGTCATCTATTTAATGTAGCTACTCCTCTATCAATAATCGAATTGGTTTTGGCCTTTCCTTTGTGTTAAGAGCGAGCCTTTGTGCTCTGCTCCACATTGACTCTCTGTGTATTAATTTGGTATCAGACCTGAGGTTGGAGGAACTCACCCAGCTGCCAGTGTGTGGAGAAGAAGTAGACTGTGGAAATCGTAGGATCCGAGATCGCAAGTTTATGTGAAGGCAGAGAGACGTGACCTGTTGAAAGCTCCTGTCAGAGAGACGTGACCTGTTGAAAGTATCCAGTCGCCCAGCTGCCGCGTGAAGGAGAAACCGTGGAGAAGATCGACAGGCGTGAAGGAGAAACCGTGGAGAAGATCGACAGGCCTGTGTAAAGTGGAGCTGCCTGCCGTGTGGAGTTAATTCTACTCTCATTTCCATCGAATTTGTCCCATGGAGAAGTCATCGGCCTGAAGTCCCGTGGAGAAGGCATTTGTTTGTGTGGAAGAGCTGAGGTATTCATCCTTTGCAAGTCAAGCTTGAGGAGCTGACTGGTGGAGGCCGTAGACCTGGAAATCGCTGCCTATAGACACCGTGGAGGAAAGCTGTTGCCGGTGAGTAAGAATACTTGAAACTGTTGTTTGCATAATTGTTGTCGCCCACCATCCGTTGAAGAGAAGAGAGAGATCGTCGCTAATATACTAGAGCTGCCCAAATCGCCTAAGGAATACGGGTGAAAGGAGATTGCAGACTTGGCTCTTCCCACCTGGAGACTCTCGCTGCTCAATTTGAGAGATTGTTGCCATAGACCGAGATGTCTGCCACCAATCAGATCTCATGTCTACCTGGTTGTGGAACTTCTGTCAAATAGAATGAGCCACACTTCTGTTCCATGCCCGGAGAGAGAAAAAGTCCAACTTCATTTCAAAGAATTCTCCATTAGGGGCGCGGTACTGTATTTTGTTGCTGCGATCTTCAGTGTTGAAGGTAATTATTCCATTCAAAATGGACTTCCTCATGAGATTTGCTTTTGAAAGCATCTTTGAAGATTCATTTGCAGATGAAGAGATTCCGCTGGAGCAAGAGCAGGTTATTGAAGATATGGAGAACGTAAATGCATTTGATGAGATGCTCATCGATTCAGTTCCATTGGTCTCAACTGAAGCGCCATATTTCCAGAATGTAGCGAGTAGTGCACCTACTAATTTCACTGTTGGAATTTCCAAGCTTAATGGTCAATCAACCTTTGATGAAAAGGTTTGGGATAATGAGTGTGGACGCATACTTGCCGATTCTAGTGTGAATGATCCACCTATCAGAAAATTAGCCAGCATAAGTGATAGAATGCCTCATGGAAGAATTGTTGCCAGCATTTATTTGCCTACTGTTGGTGTGGACAATTCAAGTGAAATTATTAAGAAGATTCCTTTTGAGCGATGTTTGTTGATCAATCTCGTTGCTTCTAATGAAAACGCATTACTCTCAATTGAGAATAGTTTCCTGTCATGGTTATCTGCGCGATTCAAAGAAGGAGCTGCATGATTCAGAAGGGGAGCTACAAATCATGCTAGCATATTTGTTGAAAGTCTATTTCTCCATTAAGGGGAATGTTAGAATAATAATGGAGAAATACTTATGTTAGTATATTGTTAGGTTGTTTGTGTACGTGTAGTTCCAGATCCACTATTGTAGGAGTCTGTTAAAGGCTCTCTCAACCTATATATCTGTAAGCCTATGAATAATTAAGCTGTGCTGAGCGTTAGGCTCACCTTCAGTCTATGCTACTGTGCATGCTTTGTTGCTCTCTGATTACTTAATTTGGTATCAGAGCTTGGTGAGCGTGGTAAGCAGCAATTCCATTCTGCACATCGTGGAGAGCCTAGTGAGCGTGATCGCTGCAAGTAATTGATACGTGAAGATTGCTGCTCTATATCGCTTAAGAGCTGGCTATCACCATCTGAAGAGAACGCCGCCCAGCTGCAGCGTGGGAGCTCATTGAAGAAGAATAGCTGGTGTAAAGAGCGGATCGTGGAGGAGCTCCTTGCGCGTCTGCAAAATTGGAGAGAGACCGCTGCCCGCCTTGAAAGGATTGGATCGTTGCCCAATCACTTCCTTGTTTGCAGAAATTTGTTCGCTGCCGGAGATCGTGAAGGTAAAACCCTGCCAGTAATTGTTGATTGTTGAAGGAGTTGCTACTGTGGATTGAAACACTATCATAAATTTTTGCTGTGGGTGGAAGAGAGAACCGTGTGGGGCCTCCATTGGATCACTGCCATATACTTCTAGCGATCTTGCTGCCATCCTGTGACTGTGGAGATCAGCGATTTCTGTAATTGGAGAGAGACGCCCAATTGGAGAGAAACGTGCCTTCCTTATTTTCGATTCTGCTACTTTCTGTTGAAGGAGTTGCTACTTTCTGTTGAAGGAGTTGCTACTTTCTGCCGTGAATAGATAAAGGGATCTGCAGCTGGGGTGTGAAAGCTGAGAAAGCTCGTGAAGAGGCAGCTCATGGAACCGAGATAGAGGCAAACAGTGGCATGGAGATAGAGGCAGATCGTGGAATGAAGACAGAGGCAAATTTCACTCAAAACATAAAGGTATGGTTCAGCCTGATCATTCTAGAAATAATGTAGATGGTCATTATTGGGACAAACCAGGACACCTCAATAGAAATCATTATCAGAAGAAATATTATAGAGGTAGAAGCTACAATGGAAATCACAATGCAAATCATAATGGGAATTTTGCAAACACAGACACTCCTGAAAATGAGTTTAGAAATCTGAGATTATTTATTTCTGAGGATGCTTTGTCTGCTGAGACAGATGATAAGAATGCATGGTTCATAGATTCAGGTGCATCTGCACATATGTCTTGTAGGAGAGAATGGTTCGAAGAATATAATGAGAATCTTAATGACACTCACATCTATTTAGGTGATAATAGGTCACTCAAAGTTCAAGGTTATGGAAAAGTAAAGGTGAAATTATCTAATGGTGAATTGAAACAGATACATAATGTTATGTATGTTCCTGGTATTAAAAAGAACCTTATTTCTGTTTCAACCATAACTGAACATGACCTTAAGGTAGAGTTTGGCAAGTACCAATGTCATATTAAAGACATTCGAAACCACTACAAGACTGTTGCTACAGGTTCAAGGTGTGGAGGACTATATAAGCTGGATGTGTGCAAAGACAGTCATCAAGCATTAGCATCCACCATCATCACTATAGAGGAACTCTGGCATCAAAGGTATGGACACATTAATCATCGTGATCTTATGCTGCTTCAGAACAAATTTATGGTTGAAGGCCTACCTGTTATAAAGAATGTGCATTTAGAATGTAGTGCTTGTGCACTTGGAAAACAGCACCGAGATGCATTCCCAATACATCAAGAGAAGAAACAAACTGATCTGCTTGAATTAATCCATACAGATGTATGCGGACCTATGCAGACTAGATCATTAGGAGGTGCATCATATTTTCTAACATTTATTGATGATAGATCTAGATACACATGGGTCTATTTTATAAGAAGAAAAGGAGATGTCTTCGAATATTTCAAGGAGTTCAGAATGATGGTTGAAAAGCAGACAGGAAAATGCATTAAATTTCTCAGATCTGACAATGGAGGGGAGTACGTGTCTGGAGCTTTCAAGAAATACTATAAG
>LPNX010366316.1:61965-111292 GCA_001517045.1 Pseudotsuga menziesii | reverse complement strand
GGTCTACTACAGGATATGCATTCAACATTGGATCCGGGGTTGTAGCATGGAGCAGCAAGAAACAGCCAACTGTTTCTCTATCATCCACAGAAGCTGAATAGAAAGCCATGTCTAGTGCTACATGTGAAGCTGTTTGGTTGAGGAGGATTCTTGAAGATGTTGGAGAAAAGCAAGCAGAACCCACAAAATTACATTGTGACAATCAAAGTGCAGTCAAGCTGGCACACAACCCAGTTTATCATGCAAGGACAAAACACATTGAGCTGCAACATCACTTTGTTAGAGAAAAGATTGAATCTAAGGAAATTAAACTTATGTATTGTAACACAAGTGATAATGTTGCTGATATATTTACAAAACCCATTGGCAAAATTCACTTTGAAATCCTTAGGCAGAAATTAGGTGTTGTAGAAAATCCATTTCTACATTAAGGGGGTATGTTGGAATAATGTAGAAATTATAGCAAGATTTGTAGGGATTGGGTTGATGTGTATTTACTATGTTTAGCAGGTTTGGTTTGAGATCCACTTTTATTGGATCTAAGATCTGATTCATTATCATGATTGTCATCTATTTAATGTAGCTACTCCTCTATCAATAATCGAATTGGTTTTGGCCTTTCCTTTGTGTTAAGAGCGAGCCTTTGTGCTCTGCTCCACATTGACTCTCTGTGTATTAATTATAACACTCGGTGGAATTCTAATAATCGCTGTCGCGTTGAGCATTATTTTGTCTTTGTATCGCAATAAACTTAAGAAAAAGGAAAAGAGTTCTGCAACCGAAAGGCCCACTAGGGTGAATAAAGAACCACAAACTTTCTCGTACCAAGGTCACCAGATACTATCAATGTTAAAAAATATTATACTACCATATATATATTAGGAAAGTGCCTTATAACATTATTTCCCATAAATGGATTGCACACCAGTCAATGATCATGGTGCCAAATCCAACGAACTTATGACTGCCACACAATCCTTTACTCAAGAAATCTGACGAGGGGGATTTGGATCGGTGTTCTTTGGTAAATTGCCTGATGGAACAAATAAAGCGGTTAAAGTGCTCTCATTGTTCTCTAGGCAAGGAGCTCAGGAGTTCTTGAATGAGGTAACTCACAAATTTATTCAACCTGTTCAATTTAGATCTAATTTAACGATGTCCAACTAAGCTGCTCTTATGGGTATTGATTCTACATTAAAATTCATGTGACTTATTTAACTTGATGAATAGGTTGATCTTCTCTCAAGGATCCATCATAGGAAATTGGTATCTTTATTGGGCTACTGTAATGAGTCCAAAGAAGTTATGCTGGTTTACGAGCACATGTCAGGGGTCACTAAGTGATCACCTTTATGGTAATTTATATTCATGGAAGATATGTTTATTTCAATCGTATCTTTATTGGGATATAATGAGTCCTAAGAAATTGTGCTTATCTACCAGCACATGTCAAGAGGGTTACTAAGTGACCATTTTTATGGTAAATTTAGGTTCACTAAGTGACGATCTCTATGGTGAATTATGTTGTTGAATGATATCTTTGTTTGACGATCTCTATAGTGAATTATGTTGTTGAATGATATCTTTGTTTGAATACCACATAATGATCAAGGAAACTCACAAGCATTTGGTTATTATTTTCTTTTCCAGGAGCTAGAGCTAGAGCAAGAGCACATGTCGGGCTAAATTGGAAAACAAGATTCAAAATAACTTTAGATGCAGCACAGGGTAGCTCTCTCCGCTTAGCATTTGATTACAGTTAAAATAACGCTGATATTTTTATTATTATACTTTATGTTACATAAGTTATCTGATCTACCTGTTGTTCCTACTTGAAGGATTGGAATACCGACATGTAGGTTGCACCCCAAAGATAATTCACAAGGATATCAAGACCGCCAACATCCTTTTAGATAGCAACTTGAACGGAAAAGTGTCTGATTTTGGTCTTTCAAGGATGACAATTGATGGAGAGACTACTTATGTTACAACTGTTGTGAAAGGAACTGCAGGATACCTAGATCCAGAGTATATCACACATAGACAACTTCCACTCTCTATGTTAAACGAACTCAATTAACTATTTAAAACAGAGGCAATTTCATTTTTTCGTTTGTACAGTTCTTACTTAGCTAGGTTTTCTAGGAGCTAACTATTGTGGGAGACAATTTTGCAGGTATTACAACACTCAAAATGTTGACGCATAAAAGCGATGTTTATAGTTTTGGAGTGGTTTTACTGGAGATCATATGTGGTAGACCCCCATAGATCTCAAACTACCTGAGGAGAAAGTAAACATGGTTCGATGGGTAAGAACTCATATCCATGAATTATCCAAAATCTAAGGATTCTTGTGTATCATTGATCAAATTTCAAATATTCAACACTAAATTTTAAGTATTCAAAGTAAGGATTCTTGTGTATCAGTGATCGAAATTTCAAATATTTAACACTAAATTTGAAGTATGCTTATAATTATTGGCATATTTACAAGTGACACCATATCTAATTGAGATGGATGAAAATGGTGGCAATATCACAGAAATCATAGACAAGAGGTTGAGTGGAGGTTATGACATGAAATCCATCTGTAAGGTTGCGAGAGTAGCAATGAGATGTGTTGAAGTTGAACCGTCTTCTAGGCCGAGCATAACTGAGGTGATGGCAGAGCTAAAAGCTTCTATTCCAATTTCAGACGACAGTACTGCTATACAAAGTAGCGATTTGTTTGTTGGCCCAATCGATTTATCAGCAGATCAATGGAGTGAGCCCAAAGAAATGAGGTGGGGTGATAATAGCTCTAACCTTTAGAAAGTAGGGAGATAAGGTCAAACGGAGGGCAAAGTGTTTCTGTTATTTGAATCTCAACGGATTTGTAAATGTCTATCTAAAACCACGGATTTTTTTTACTTTTAATTTTGTAAATATGTTTTACTACAACTTAATTAAGATATCTATAATTTCATGGTTCAAAACGATGGTAAACTTTTTGCTTCCTACTTTTTAATTCAATTGTGTCATCATATTTTATTACAACTTTATTATTATTTTAAAGATTCTTAATTTAATTTTGTAAATATTTTTTAATACATCTTTATAATAATGATATCTCTATTTCATTTTATTATTGTCAAGTTTATAATAATGATATCTCTATTTCCTTTTATTATTGTCAAGTTTTAGATGAAATCATTCCATTAATTTTTAATAATAAAACATTTAGACTACACTAACAAGAAAAAGCTCCGTTGCATCATATTTGTTCGAAAGGACGTTGGAGCATAAAAGGATAAGCGTTGGGCTAGGTAATGCTAAAGCAGAAAAGGATAAGCCGCGGGTCATGTAATGCATAAGTGTGAAGAACTAGCTCGATAAGTTAGCGAAGGGTTAACATTTATTGTGCCGCCATAGGTGTTGATGATTGTAGCCACTCTCAGTTTAATCTTGAAGTCAGCTCAATAAAGTGATCATTCCTCGAAAATGGTACGTCTTTTGTGGTTGCAGCCTTTGAAGGTCTTAATGAAATAATTATGAAATGGGTTTTTAATAGAATATAGAGGTCATTTTCTTCTAGTGCACCATATAATTTATTTTTAAAACGCTAAAGATTTGAAAAAGTTATGGAAAAAACACTAACAACATGTTTTTTGACGTAAGGAGTTAGGACACAATAGAAATTGAAAAAAAATAGGAAAATATAATTTTTTTAATAAAAATTACATATTTAGAATCTGCAGAAAAAATGCTATTTATGTTTAAGATTTCATCAAAAATGAGTGTGTGTAGCATACTGTAATGAGTGCGTAAACAATGACTTCTTTAGAAACTGGAAGAAATGCCCAATTAGCTATGGTTTATCATATACTATAGCACAGGTTTGGTATTACTAAAGCAAATTCCAAACAATACACATAGGACTATTGGTGACATGCAAGCAAGTGAATTAGCATGTTTAAATTCAAATTACATTTCTTGCCCTTATAGAATTGGAAAACGTGTGCACGTTATAGAACTACAAAATGCGCGCGCGTTATGTAGTTCTATAACGCGCACATGTTTTGTAGAGCTAAAAATATAGCACTATATGCAATATATCAAATGTATGGATAATAGTTTAGAGGGGGTGTTGAAGGGTTAAGGGCCTAAGAGGATGTTGGAAGCTCAGGTGGAGATGGTTATGTAGTTCTATAACGCGCACATGTTTTGTAGAGCTAAAAATATAGCACTATATGCAATATATCAAATGTATGGATAATAGTTTAGAGGGGGTGTTGAAGGGTTAAGGGCCTAAGAGGATGTTGGAAGCTCAGGTGGAGATGGTTATGTAGTTCTATAACGCGCACATGTTTTGTAGAGCTAAAAATATAGCACTATATGCAATATATCAAATGTATGGATAATAGTTTAGAGGGGGTGTTGAAGGGTTAAGGGCCTAAGAGGATGTTGGAAGCTCAGGTGGAGATGGTTATGTAGTTCTATAACGCGCACATGTTTTGTAGAGCTAAAAATATAGCACTATATGCAATATATCAAATGTATGGATAATAGTTTAGAGGGGGTGTTGAAGGGTTAAGGGCCTAAGAGGATGTTGGAAGCTCAGGTGGAGATGGTTATGTAGTTCTATAACGCGCACATGTTTTGTAGAGCTAAAAATATAGCACTATATGCAATATATCAAATGTATGGATAATAGTTTAGAGGGGGTGTTGAAGGGTTAAGGGCCTAGGAGGATGTTGGAAGCTCAGGTGGAGATGGTTAATAGTTGAGAGGGGGTGGGGAAGGGTCAAGGGCCTAGGAAGATGTTGGAAATTCAAGTGGGGATGGTTAATAGTTGAGAGGGGGTGGGTAAGGTTCAAGGTCCTAAGAGGATGTTGTAAATTCAAGTGGAGAAAGATGAATGGAATGAGAACATTATGGGTTACAAGGGTGAAGGGGAGTGGGGATTGAGAGGATTATTAAGAGAAGGAGAGGTTTTGAAGACGTATAGGGCTAGAAGTAGTACATGAGACTTAAGTGAAGAAGAGGGATAAGGTGGAGGGGAGGAAGTGGGTGATGGTTTGATGAGAGGGAGGATTGGTGAATGGAAAGGTGGATATGGAGTATTAGAGGAGGAATAGGATGTGTTGGAGGAGAGAGGCAAAGAAGGGGGAAATTGAAGAGATAGGAATGAGATGCAATAAAACAGAGAATAGGGGTCATAATGAGGTAGGGGGTTGAGGAGAAGGAATAAGTTGAAAACATAGAGGAAGTATGAGAGAGAGAGAGAATGATGTGGAGAGAGTGTGAGAGAAAATAATATAGAGAGGGATGAGGGGGTGTGAGGGAGGGATGGAGATAGAGTGAAGGAAAGAGATAGTGAGGGAGCCATAGAAGGTGTATGTGTGTGTGAGGAAGGGTCGGGGGGATCGACACAAGGAAAGAAAGGGGGTAGGTTCACACACACACACACACATAGAGAGAGAGAGAGAGATGGTGTCCAAGACAGAGGGTGGAGGGTTGAGCGATGGAGAGAGAGGGAGGTTGTGAAAGAGAGAAACATGGAGAGGGAAGGTGAAAAGAGATAGGGAGGGAGGTATACAAGTTAAGAATGAGAGAGAGAGGATAGGTAGATGGATAATGCCATGGAGGGATGGTAATTAAGGGAGAAGGGAGGGAGATATTGATAGAGGGAGGTAAATAGAAGGTGGAGAGAGAGGGAGAGACAAAGGGAGTTTGTGAGAGAAGGGGACACACAAACACACACATATTATGTGGGAGAGAGGGGGAGGGGTGAGAAATAGATAGAGAGAGTGATGGAGGAAATGATAGTGAGAGAGGTATATAGAAGGTGGAGACATATTATGAGATATGGGAAGTGAGAAAGAGAGAGATTGTGTGGGAGAGAGGAAGGGAGGGGTGAGCGATAAAGAGGGGGGGGTGAATGATAGAGAGATTGTTATGGAGGGAGGGATAATGAGGGAGGTATATAGAAGGTGGATAGAGACTATGAGAGAGGGGGTGAGGGAGTGACACACACACAAATATATAGAGAGAGAGAAGAGGGAGGGAGACACACATACAAACACACACAAAGAGAGAGAGAGAGAGAGAGAGAGAGAGAGAGAGGTGAGTGATAGAGAGAGAGGGGGGAGGGGTGAGAGATAAATAGAGATAGATTGTGTGGGAGAGAGAGGGGAGGAGGTGTGAGAAACAACGAGAGAGGGGGGAGGGGGGGACAATAAAGAGAGAGTGATGTAGGGAGGGATAGTGAGGGAGGTATGAATAAGGCAGAGAGAGGTTTTGAGAGATGGGGAGTGAGGGAGGGACACACACACATATAGAGATAGAAAGAGAGAGGGAGGTTGTTAGAAAGAAAAGGGGAAATACACACACACATACACATAGAAATAGAGAGAGAGATGGAAATACAAAGTCAGGGGGGGCCAGTGAGTAAGGCATATAGGGATAGTGAGTATGGCACATGTGTATCCATAGGTGTTAGAAATATTATTTAGGGATCGAATATGTTATTTCCTCCCTTGATCATGTTGAGGTCTTAATACCCATATATTATGCTCAAAACCTCTTAAAGGCATGTGCATATTTCCTTGGAGACCAAGCATACCTTGAGTAGGTCATATGTGGTGTTTCAAGAAATTGTTCATTAACATGGGTGCCTCAAATATTCCATTATGGCCTAAGGAATGAACATATTCCCTCAAACATGTCTCAGAGGTCCCATACCCGCTGCTCAAAACCACCTAATTCTACTAACATCCATATTCATAGTCCAAATATACCTATGAGATGGCATGTGTGATTTTTTAAGGCATCCTTCCTATCCATGGATGCACAGAATCTTTAGTTACGGCCTAAGGCCATAGTTTCCTCCACTGGCTATGTCCATGGCCTTGAGATGCATACCTAGTGCTCAACAAATGATGATGGCATGCATATCCCGATTAAGATTCAAATGATTCACTTTCAACATCATGTGTGGTTGTTGGAGGCATCAATTTTGGCCCTAAATGGTTAACAACATCCTTTAAGGCCCAAGGACCAAGTGTCCCTACCCACCCCACCCATGTGAAGGGGCCTAATATATGTACGTATTGCTAAAAATGTTCTTATGGAACTAGTATCCCCATTTCAAGGTAAATGAAACCATGGAAGGATCTATTGAGGTTGTTCAACACATAATTCTTGGCTCTAAATGGATAGAAGTATCTTCTAGGGTATAAGGCCTAAGTTTCCTCCCTTATTATGTCTAAGGTCCTAAGACACATACATAGCATTAGAAACCCCTAATGGTTCCCATATCCCCATTCAAAACAAAACTGTCAACATGAGAGGTCATCTATGGTGATTCAAGGTGTCGTTCATGGAACTTGAGTCCTAAAAGCTGGTTTACAACCTAAAATTAAAGCTTTATGTACCAACCATAATCATTAACACCTTATCCTCCATATCTAATGCTAAAAAAATCATAATCATGGCCATATCCCAATTTAAAGGTTTAGGATACCCTCAAGAGATCATGTGTGTTTGTTCGGGGCATGTTTCTTGGCCCTATATGTCTATAGGATTCCTTTAGGGCCTAAGGACTAGGTTTCCTCCATCAACTATGTCTACGAATATGTTTCTAGTGCTAAGAGAATTCTAATGTACTGCATATTCTCTGTTAGATGCAAAATATCACATGTGAAGGTCCTATGTGCAGGTTTGATGCCTTGTTCATGGACCTAAAGCCTTAAAATCTACCTCTAGGACATAAGTCGTGAGTTTCCTCCCTCAAGCAAGGTCAAGGGACTATGACCCATACTTAGTTCTTAAAACCTCCTAATGGTGTCCATATTACAACACAAAGAAAAATTATGCCATTGGGAAGTTAGGCATGGTTGTTTGAGATGTTGTTCTTGATAATGCTAAAATATTACTATAAGTCCTAAGTCTTGATGATGCAAACTATTGTTTTTATTCATATCCCTAGCCATGCACTAAAACCATTTTTTGTGGTTTTCCATAACGTGTGCACGTTTTGCTTCTCTAAAACACATGTGTGTTTTGTTTCTCCAAAACACATGCACGTTTTGCTTCTCCATAATGCGTGTGTGTTTTGCTTCTCCATAATGCGTGCACGTTTTGCTTCTCCATAACGCATATGCATTTTGCTTCTCCATAATGCGTACCCGTTTTGTTTCTCCATAACGCGTACACGTTTTGTAACTATAAAATGTGTGCGCGTTTTTCTTAGCCTAACTTATGTGTCATACGACATGTCAAGCTCGAGCTTAACCAAACCAAGAATTACATAACGCGAGCGTGTTGTGTTTTTTGTATCATGAGCATGTTTCTTAAAAGTAACATTGCATCTAAAAGGTCCATCAACTTCTTGCACATACCCTTATCCTACCTATTGCTATTTAGTATTACATCACTGTTATTTTGTCTTTGTACTATTGTGTATTGGGATGTAATATTACCTCTTTTGATATTTGATGTATTATGTTATTGATGTTTTTGGGACTTATATGGTAAGCCCTAGTAATTTGGGCTTATTATAATTGTACTTGTACTTTTGAAATCATCTAACATAAAGAAAGGTTGTTGGGGTTTTTCTACATGTCTATTGTGTTCCATAGGGTTTCCCTAGGGTAAACACTGTTGTGTCTATTGTGTATGGCTATCTACATGTGATCTTGTTTATTTACTACTCTCTCTCTCTCTCTCTCTCTCTCTCTCTATATATATATATATATATATATATATGTATGTATGTATGTATGTATGTATGTATGTATGTATGTATGATAGTTTTCACTATATGGTTATTGAATAAATAATAATAATAATCACTTTGATCTGCAATTATGTAAAAATCAACATGGTATCAAAGAAAGGTACATGAGAGAAGTCTTTTGTACAATTTCTCGGTATTGCAGTGAAATTTTTTGGCAATGTATTTTCTGACAGTTACAGGTCGTTGACATTTCCAGTGAAAATTTTCTACGAGTTATTCTTCTGCAGCAAACCTACCTACTAAAGATTGAGGTTGCTCCAATGGTGTTAACTTAGCTTCCATTCATGATGACCAATGTTAAAGTGCAAGATAGACTTGATGGGGCTTCCAACTTCAAATCTTGGATTTCTAGATTACTCATCATCCTAGAAGAAACTGAACTTCTAACATTTGTAAAAGGAGTTACACATGAGCTAGAAGGTGATACAAAGAAGTCTCAATGGAGGAAGAATGAAATAAGGGCTAGGAGGATCTTGATAGACTTTATAAGTGATCACTTGGTGCCTTATATCTCCAAGTTGAAAACATCCAAAGCCATGTTTGAGGCCTTGAATAATTTATTTGAGAGAAGCAACACCAACTGAGCAATTTCCTTGAGGCGACAAATTCAGTTACATCCTACTTCATGAAAGTTTTTGAGATGATGGTGAAACAATTACAGATAGAGATCTTCTTATGATGACTCTTAATGGCCTCCCCCGCTCTTGGGAGTCATTCATTAAATGGATTAGTGGGCGATCCAAATTGCCCAAGTTTGATCGATTATGAGCGGATTGCACTCAAGAAGAGGCTAGACTTGCAACTAGAGACAGTATGCATGATTCCCATAATGAATAAAGTCAAGCCCTTGCAACACGTGCTAAAAGAGGGAAGATGAACAGGAAGGAGATGTATTGGCAAAAAAGATAGAGGTGAAATATCAAGACCAGTTTCAGACCGAAACAAGAAGGATATTTCACATATATTTAGTTCTACAAGTGTTACAAATTCGCTCACCTTGCTAGAAATTGTCCCTTGTGAAAAGGGGGAAAGCAACATGCATCAGCTATTGATATTGATGAGGATCCACCCTAGAAGAAGTCAAAGAATTCGAGTGTAAATGATGTCCTAACATAGTACTTCTTTATTTAAGCTTTCTCATGTGTTGTTACTACTAGAAGTGAGACTTGGTTGATAGATAGTGGTGCCTCAAGACATATAATAGGTTATAAAGAGTTTCTTACATAAATAGTGGAGAAATACTATAAGATGAATTTAGTACTTGGATACAATGCCAAGTATGTTCTGAAGGGAGTTGGGACCACTTTCTTCGAGCTAGACTCTGACGTTCCTCTACATTTGAGTGATGTACTATTTGTGCCAAGGATGAGAGGAAAAATTGTCTATATTTCATCCTTGGAGGACAAAGGCTATAGAGTTGCACTTGTGGATGGAAGGGTTCTTGTATGGCACAAGGACTGTATCATATATTTAGCCAATTTGATTGGTATCCAAGAGAAGAACCTATAAATATTGGCAATATGACTAGTTAAAATTAACAAGGATGTCTCCTTTGAGGAGGAGTTATCCTTCAGGAGAGCGAGAGGATCTCCCTTGGAGATTGAGAATGAGGATCAAGAGGCTCCAAAGGAAATGGTTTCCTCTTCCCCTCAACCTTCCATAGTTCAAAGGGAGTCAACTAAGCCTATTGATCTAGTTTACCTAGTTGGACAAGTTAATGTCGTTGTAGATTGGAAGAAATCTACATGGGCTCGTCATACTTTGCAAGATGTCGAGGGGCATGCAACTCCTTGTGGATTCTCTCATACAGAGGGAGTTGATGATATTTTCTTTGTAGTGAGTTCCCTTAGCTGGTTTATGTGTGATGTGAGGAAAATAGATTAGGTTAATTCAAATCATCTGTTGAGGTACTTGCATGGAATAATTAGATATGGCCTAAAATATGCTTCTAGTGTTGACATGAGATTGCAAGACTATGTCGCTTTTGATTGGGCAGGGAGTAGAGTGGACGGGAAAAGCACCTCCAAGTGCTGCTTTAGTTTTGGTTCTGCTATGATTTCCCGGTGTAACAAGAAGAAAAATTCTATGGAACTGAGTACATAATAGGTTGAGTACTTTACAATGTGTGTGGTTGTTCACGAAATAGTGTAGATTTGGAAGCTCCTTACATGTTTGTTCGTTCAAACACTAAAGCATCTATTTAGGACAATGTATGTGTACTTTCAAAATAGGATTAGATTAATAGAGTATGTATCCCAAGCTAAAAGGGAGGTTTTATGTTTGCAGCATCGGTGATACATTCTCCTTGGATTGGGAGAATGGTGGATATTTCCATGTGATAGAGAGATCTATGTTGTGGACATATCGACAAACTGATATTTTGTCCATGGGTGCACTCCTTGTTGAGTTGATTTACCATGATATGCATGGAAACACTCATGGTTGAGTTGAGTTACCATCAGATGCATGGGATCAGTTCTTATAAAGTTGAATTACCATGAGATGCATGAGATACATGTGTGCACTCCTCGATGGACTAAGCTGATTTAGAATGTGACATTACACTCAATGCGATGGCATGAAACACTCTCACATTGTTTGAGGCTGACCATCACCTAAGCCAGGCTTGGAGTGCTTACAAGAGGAAGTAGCTAACCCTTGTAGAGTAAGCCACGTCCAAGTTGTATGGGAGCTCACATACCTTAGCTTGGGTGAGTAGGTCAATGTACATATTATGAGGTGATTGTACTAAGGGAAGGTGGCCCATGATGATGGTCCACAAGGTGGACATGATCCCCTTGAGAAGGTGACTCAAGGATCAATCTTTCCATGATATGATTCACTCAATACAAGTCATGGCGTTAAGTCTTGAATAAACTCAAGACATCCAGTATGAATATCTCTCTAGATATGAGGGCGGGTTGATGATTGTAGCCATGGTCGATTTCATCTTGAAGTCGTCTTAGTAAAAAATATATCCTTTTAATGTGACTTTTTCCATCTAAGCAGGTCGGCTCTATAGGGTGTTAAAGAGGACATTGTATGGTATAAATAGAAGGTCACCCTCCTCAGTTTTTATACACGATAACTCATCAAATAGCTCTAAAATTTCCATATGGTATCAGAACACTGTTGTAAACTCTCTCTCTCTCCTTGAAGTTCTCCCTTTATCCCTTAGAAATCCCCTTCTCTTGGACATAAGTTTTCTCCCTTTCTTGACTGATTATCTAGGTTGAGATATCACCTCTCCTTGGTATATTATCAGGGCTGCTGTTATTATAGATTATGGAAAGAATTGGAGCTGGTATCCTACCTATTACTGGAGTATTACATCACAATTATTTTATCTGTGTACTACTATGTATTGGGTTGTAATACCACCTCTTTTGATTTGTTGTGCTATAGTCTATTGCACTGATGTTTTTGGTACTGATATTGTAAGCCCTAGTGATTTTGGCTTATTGTCATTGTACTTGTACTTTTGACATCATCCGAGATAACAAAAGGTTGTTGGGATTTTTCTCCCTTGTGATAAGGGTTTCCCCAGCATAAATACTCTTGTGTCTATTGTGCATGGCTATCTACATGTGATCCTGTTTATTTACTGTTGTATATATATGGTTGATATTTTTCAGTGTATGGTTATTAAATAATTATTCATAATAATAATCTTGACCTGAAAAATGTGTAAAAATCAACACTCAAAACCCTAAATTTTAATCTAGCGAAGGCATCACATTCATGGTGGTTCGATTGGAGCTCTAAATTTTAGCTAGCAGAGACTTAACACTTATCATGTCGGGATGGGAACTTTAAATTTAAGCTATGATAATTTAAATTTAGACACATTCTTTTCTTAAGTCCTAAACCATGAAACCTTCAATCTCTTGATGCCAAATTTTGGTGAGGTATAGGTTGGAGGAGAGAAAAAAATTTGAATAAATGACTCTTGTGACCCAAAATTTTGCTCAAAATCTCTAGTCTCCAACTTTGCACAAAATTGACTTGCTCAATTGACTCAAGTTTTTTTCAATTCCATGCCTATATTCATCTACCCATGAACTTGATATGTAATGTTCATTACCTTTCAAAAACACATATGTCCACTTGCATGTCTAATTGCTAAGTTCAAGCTCTGTTCCAAACAATTATATGTCATTATGCTTTGCTTTTAATATAGTCCCAAATATTTTTTATACAGATTCCACTATATTTTCATTTATGCATGGACAATGTTGGCATACTAAATGAATTTTTAAGTAATAAAATCCTCGAGTTTTACAATGTGAACCTAAAGCTCTATTATAGTGTAATCAACCAACATTATATCAAAAGCATTAGAAAGTTCTTTGGTAGGGTTGCGATATGAACTCATTTCATTTGGACATAGTCATGGTCAGAATCTATAGTTGGGCAACAACTTCAAATATATGTTTTCAAGGAAATTGTAGTAAATATTACACAAGTTGTGGAATAAAGGAGGAAAGTTTGTACATTGAAATTTCAAGGAATTACCAGGCATCGACTTGATTTGGAAATTTAATAATCTTAGTGAATTTAGTGATGGAGTTTTTGTTGATGTGGCATAGTTGAAAGTGTTTTTGAAGAAAAATTGGTATACATTTGTGAATACTTAGGGAGGCAGTCCATGAAGTTGATTTGTGCAATTTGATCAACAGATTCACTTGAAAGGTTAGTGTAGGTTCCTTCAGTCATGCTCTTTTTCGATAGCACCATTTGGCTTATCTTACCAAGCTCCGATTCTTTCATCGAACACCTATTCGATAGTACCCCACCACTTGTGTTTTATATTGCAGGCTTAAATTTTGTGTGTCTTATGCCACCAACACCATCACAACTTTATGGCTTTGAGATAAAACTTAAGTGAGCGATTTCATAGTTTACACATAGCACATGATTTCAAGTTAATCATGTACTCCTCCCTTTCTCTCATTTCATCTAAGGTTTAACACCTAAAGCGTCGACACTCATCGGAGGGTTAAATTTATATTGGCAATCCTTCACCTTCTCATTGTGGAGAGTTGACATTTAAAGTCTCAACACTTCCCTTATTAGAGGTTTAGTAGTTAAGGTGCCAATGACATATCGGTGGTAAAAAATTTAAGTGTCGATACTTTCTTCTCATTAACGTCTTATAGAACAAACCGTATTTATAATATCCATCATCTATTCCCGTTTAGTTGTAACAAAAAGTGAAATTGTGTACTCACTCGTAGCAAGTGATCAAGCATAGAATCCACAGGTAAAACTATGTAAGCATAAAAGTAAATTCCTAAGTTATATTGTGAATTGTAGACTTATGTGACTAAAGATTTGACTCGACTAAGACGATAGGGGCATGGAATCCACTATGGGGGGAGGTTGAATTCTTAAGTGGCCATGAGTGGATGGAAGGTGCCATCTTGGTGCCACAAGAACCTAACCATAAAAATAAACTAAGACGAAACTTAAGTTTACAAGTGATGCATAAAATATGATTAAAATTTAGTCCTAGGAGGGTACCTCGAAGAAACCAATAGTCACTGCAAGGCACTAACAAACACCTATAACATAACAATTAGCAGGAGGCTAATTAGTACTAAATGTTGATAAATAAATATAAAAGTTAGACGTGACGTCATTAATATCTTAGCCTCGCAAAAGATGCCAGGAGGTAGGATCAAACTCCTACATAGAAATGAGTTAAGTTCCCTATTATATTACTCATAAATTACATAAAAATAGTATGCAACCAAGTCCAAGACAAAACATAAAAATAGAAGAAATAGACCAAAATAAAGTAATCCACACCTTAATAATGAATAACATAGATAAATAACAATCCTCTTCGAGGGAGGAACCTCCTTACACAATGTAATTGTGTACCTAAGATAAGACAATATCCCATGATGACTAAAATGAGAATATCTACTTCCTATATATAGGAGACAAAGGTGTACAATAACAACTAATAGACCCAAGCCGACATAAATAATATGTAATCCACCACAATATAGGGGGTAATGCGCTGCACTATATGGGGTAATGTTCCATAATTAAGGGCTTAACATGCCCCTTCCCTTCAAAAAGTGTTGTCCTCAATGCTGAAGTAATTCTGAATGTTGTTGTAAAAAGGACTCATCTTCCCATGTTGCATGTTTCGCAGGTAAGTTCTTCCATTTAATGAGATACTCTGGAATTAATCAATTTCAAAGTTGTCTAGTTCTTATTTCAGTGATTTCTTCGGGATCCAATATAATTTTTCCATCCTCGTCAAGCTCTGGTAATATTGTTTGAATTGGTCTAGCTTGTCATTGATTACATTCTTCAAACAAGAAACATGAAAAACTGGATGGACTTGTGAAGATGTAGGTAGTTCCAATTTGTAGGCCATACTACCAAGATTTTATAGCACCTTGTAGGGACCATAGTATTAGGTGATAATTTAGTATCCTTCTTGGTGTTCTTCAGGGACATCTATTTGTATGGTTGTAGTCTTAAAAAAACCCGATCCCCCACATTAAAACTTCGTTCACTGCGGTGTTGATCTGCTTATTATTTCATTCAATTTTGTTCTAGATTCATGTTTTACTTTTAGTGTTGAAGAACTTGTTGTTGATGCTTCATGTGGTCTTCCACTGCTTGAACCTTAGAGGAGTCTCTTACTGAATATGTGATGGATGGTGTATGATAGCCATAAAGTGTCATAAATGGGGTCATTTTTTATGATGTATGGAAGGAAGTGTTATACCACCTTTCTGCCAAGGATAACCACTTGACCCATTGTCTTTGTTTATCAACTGCAAAACATTGAAGATACCCTTCCAAACATTTTTTTACAATCTATGTTTGTACATTAGATTAAGGATGATAAGATGAGCTGTGAGCCAGCTGAGTACCCAAACAAGAAAATAATCCGTTCCAAAAGTTTCCAGTGAAAATGGGATCCATGTCACTTACTATAATATTTGGAGTACCATGTAGTTTTTGGACTGTCTCCATAAAAGAATTGGTGATCGTGCGTGCTTTGAAGGGGTGATATAGTGCAAAAGTGTGCATATTTAGTAATTATATTAACAACCACCATGATGACACTCTTTCATTTTGAATTTGGTAAACCTGTGATAAAATCCATCGATACCTATGTCCACCTTTGGCTTGGAATGGAAAGTGGTTGTAGGAGACACAAGGTCTTAATTTTTTCCATTTTATTTCGTTGGCAAACCAAACATTCTGTCACAAATTTTTGAACATTAGTTTTAAGACCATCCCAAGAAAATTATTTCTTTACCCTGTGGTAGGTTTTTAAGAAACCTGAGTTCCCTCCTATTGGTGAGGAGTGGAAATCAAAAAGTACCTTTTGCTTGAGTTGGGAACTCTTACCAAGATATAGGCGATCCTTGTACCATAACAATGCACTGGGATATTGCTGCAGCTTTTGAATGTATGTCCATATTTATTCGTCATTTTTCCATTCATCCCTTGCTTCAACTATCCAATCTGGTTGGATGATCAATATAACATAGAGTAATGCTTCAACATCCTCATCTTTCTTAGAGAGTGCATCTGCGACAACATTTTTCTTCACCATTTTTTAGATGATCTCAAAGTTATATCCCAACATCTTTCTCGCCCAGTTTTGTTGCTTTTCTGAGGATAACCTTTGTTTCAAGAAGTATTTAAGCCTATCATGATCAGTTTTAACCTTGAAATGTTTCCCCATAAGGTAGGGGTTCCATTACTTCAAGGCATGTAGTATTGCCAACATTTCCTTCTTATAAATGGGATTTTTAAAGTTCTTTCCCTTGATTGGATGACTTGTGAAGGCAAGAGGGTGTCCTTCTTGCATTAGTATAGCTCCAATTTGATTTCCTAAAGCATCACATTCCGCAATAAAGGATTTTGTGAAGTCTGGTGTCGCCAAAACAAGAGCTTTACACATTGCCTCTTTGAGTTGTTGAAAATCTTGAGTTGCCTTTGGAGTCCAAGAAAATGCATCTTTCTTCAGTAATGTTGTTAGAGGAGTTGTTATTCTTCCATAGTTCTGAACAAACTTGCGGTAGTACCCTGTTAGACCTAAGAATCCTTAAAGATTATTTATTGTTTTTGGAATTGGGTAGTCCATCATGGCTTTAATTTTTTTAGGCTATACCTTGACACCTCCATGAGCTACAATATGACCCAAATACTTTACCTCCTGCAATATCCTCTGATTTATAAGAATTATTTGTAATATTAAATCTCGACAGTGTTTTTGTTGATGAGTTTGGTTGATCGCAGAATCAGTACAAACGGTCCCTAGAGAACAGCTGTAACCACTACATTTTTCCTTTAATGAAATTCTAATTGAAAGAGACATGCACGTTAAAAGAGGAGACTATTTGTGAAAGAGAGGGAGAAGTAAGGAGTTAAAACTCAGGGAAGTACACCAGGCATTGGATAGGCCCTAGAGAAATCAAGACACAGTGGTTGATGGGGATTTAACGGTGAATGGACCGTAGCTGCAAAACAAGATTGGAAAAACTCTGGAGAAACTATGGAACACACTGGTTGAATAAGATTCCTTGGGGAATGGACCGTAGCTGCAAAGTAAGACTTAGGAAACCAAACTATAAGAGATCATATGTGAGGAGGAAGGATGATGTTGAGTATGCCGGGAAAGAATGAACTCTTATTGTGTGAGCACTCTGTGTTAGGAAAGAGTTGAGAGAAATACTTGTTGCCTGAGCATTCTCTGTTAGGCAAGTGACTTCTTCCTAGAAAATTGAACTGAGGTTAGCTATCTCCACTCTTGGCACGCATATTGTAACTCGGGGGTGATTGAGGACAGAGC
The DNA here is from genome assembly GCA_001517045.1 of Pseudotsuga menziesii. NCBI lineage: Eukaryota > Viridiplantae > Streptophyta > Pinopsida > Pinales > Pinaceae > Pseudotsuga > Pseudotsuga menziesii. Next base: position 93,680 of record LPNX010366316.1, on the reverse strand, counting down.
AGATATGTGCCTAATCTACGGTTGGGTGGAACATGGTTGTTCCCTTTCATTACGACTCACCTTACAAACATGTTTCATTATTGGGTTTATGTTTCTACAAATATATCGAGCTCAAGGTATATTTTCATATGTGTAAATGTGTGTTTCAATGCTTCTCAAATGATAAATACCAGTTTTAGTTTTATTGATGAAGATATTGCTCATGAGTTGGTGTATACTCATACTTTGTTTGGAATGAATGTGACTTGCATTTGTGGTGGCATTGGTTTCTCAAATGGTGTAATATTTATCTATAAAGAGTTACTAGGATGTTGTATGGTTATTTGTTAAAGCCATTCTAAGGGACCCTTGATAGGGAAGCCAATGTGCTCTCCTGGGTTTATCCCTTTTCATGTTTAGGGAAGCCCCTATATAATACCTTAAATTCCTAAGGGAGAGAAAAACTGTGAAGGAGAGCTTGGTTGTTCAAGTTCTTAGGAACTAGCCATTGTACACCCCCATTAAATACTTGATCCTGAGCTTGTCTAAGTAAATAATTCGGATTTAGCCATGAGTCCATTGTAGGTTGGAAACTACATAGTATTTCCAAGAAAATACAAAGAATATAAGTGAAAAACCTTGGGCTGGAAGGCATGCAGAAGCCTAAAAATGTATAAATAATTCCAGTGCTTCCGCAACCCGCGTTGTGGGAGAAGGAAGTAGAATACAATTCATTAGGAACATGCAGTGTTTCTGTAACCCACAGTCTGCATTGCGAAAGCAGAAATAGGGTAAAAAATCTTAAGGAAGTGGGGTATATCCACAATCCGCAATCTGCATTGCGGAAGCAGAAAGCAGAGTAAAAGTTATAAGGAATGGGAGCGTTTTTCGCAACCCAAAATCCACATTACGGAAGAGCAAACTAGGGTTAAAAACATAATGAAGATAAGGACTTTTTGCAGTCCACATTCCGCGTTGCGGAAAGCAGAAAGTGGAAGTCAAACTATAAAGGAATTAACTATTTCCGCAATCCGCATTGCAGAAAGCAGAGGATAAAACTGGGAAGGACGTGGAGTTTTCTACAATCCGCAGTTCCCATTGCGAAATGAAAAAAGTGGGAAGGATAAGTCGTAAAAATGTTAAGGTTTCCGCAATTCGCATTGCGAAATGCAGAAAGAAGAAAGTGAAAGAGAAAATATAAATAAAATATGGGGTTTTCACAATCTGCAATCTGCAATCTGCATTATGGAAGAGGAAACACAGAAGGGGAAGGTCCTAAAAGAATTAAGTGATTTCTACAATCCATAATCTGCATTGCGGAAGGAAATTTCGTATGTAGAAGGATTGTTGCAGAAAAAGTTAAGCTTAGGAATGGATGTTAGAGGAAGATTCATGGCCCATGTTTTATGCGAAAGAATTTTTTTTCATATATGCATTTTAGCAGGTTATATGGGTATGTTAAATATAGTATGAAAGCTACAGTTTTAAACCCTATCGCCTTCTAGGAACATCTAGTTCTTCTGAAATGTGGAAAAATTTGTTCTAATCAAACATTCAGTGTTGGAATGTTTTGTGCACATACAAAATTGTTCTGTAATAGGGATATTGCAGTGGCCTCACAAAGTGAGAATGAGAGTCAATCCGAAGAAGGTGCACCAACACCACGCACATCACAACTAGATAAAGAACACTCTAAAGCCATTCAAGTTCTGGAAACAATGAGGAAGTTGATCGTAAAAATACAGATCTTCAAAGCGGATAATGAGCAACTAAAGAAGGATCAGGAAAGGCAGTAGGAAATTAATGAGATACTGTTACAAATTATGCAAGAGAACAATAATGGGGAAAAATCCCAAACAGATATTGGGAGGGACCTGGAAGTTCCAGAGAGTGTCGAAAGAAAAGACAGTTCCTCCAATGGAACTCAAAAATTTGTAAATTGAGCCGGGTGGTTCAACAAAAGAAAATTCGACTACTTGGAAGGCGGATTTAAAAATATCAAGCCAACCAACTTCGACATGGAATCTAAGACCAGAGAAGAAGCAGAGTCTTAGCTCATATACATTAAGAGTACTTTCAAATTTACAATTATTCTAGCAACATGAAGGTGAGAATGGCCATCTACAATTTGAAGGGAATGACCACCATTTGGTGGAAATATCTGAAGATTTCCTATGGAATAAAAGAGAATATATTGGAGTAGTCAGAGTTCAAGAAGTTATTCAAGAAGCAATACTTGTGAGAAAGCTATTATGAAAGAAAGACCAAGGAATTATATGAATTGAAGCTCGACCAAATGAATATAGAGGATCTCATTAACAAATTTCTAGATATGTTGTGGTTAGTGTCGTATATTAAAGAGGAAAAGTTGAAAATATAGAGGTTCTTGAGTTGTTTTATGTTGTCTTATAAGGACCAGATTGAATTCGACAATCCCATAACCTTGGATGAAGCCTTAAGAAAGGCAAGGTTGTGTTTTGAACAGTAAAAAAAGAGGAATGACCTCCCCAAGGTCTGGAATGGTAATGAAAAAAAAAATCTCAACAAATGGAAGAAGGGATTCCAACCCCCACCCTTCAGGAACATGCCAAGGAATCCACAAGGAAATTCCTACAACAAGAACGAAAAGATTCCACATAAGAATTATAAATCTATGAACCTTGGACATAAGGGGACTATTGGAGCCCCTAGAGAACCCTTGAAGTGTTGGGAATGTGGAGAGCCCCACTTGTGAAGGAAATTCCCACACCTCAACCAAACTAATAAGACCGTTCACAACCTACAAGAATTTTACACTCTTGGGGAATTTGGGAAAAGTTACCACCAGATTAATGCAACCTCGGAGAATCCACAAGCAGATTATCAATCTGTAATTCTGGATATTGAAGGTACTATCTCTAATTGAAGTCTTTCTATACTAATTGATCTAGGGGATACCTTAAGTTACATCACTTCCAAAGTGGTGGAGGAATGCCAACTCACCAAGGTAAGGCATGTAAAACCCTAGTCAGTCCAACTGGACACTGGAGCAAGGAGAAAGGTAACTAAGTTTCTTGCTTATTGTGAAGTTGAAATAATGGATCATGTGACTAGAGATAATATGAATGTTTTTCCTTTAGGGTCATATGATATAATTATTGGCATGGATTGGTTAGCAAAGTATAAATTAATATTGAATTTTTTTGATAAAACCTTGGCATGGATTGGTTGGCAAATACTCCAAAGAAAAAAAATGTTCCACACCTGGAAGCTCTCGCATCTCCCGGCTTCCTTCAACATTTAGCATTACAAGCTCCGTTAGCTTCCCCAATCCTCCTATGCTATCAAGCTTATCGCAACCGTTAACATCCAAGGCTGTCAAAGAAGTCAAATATTTCACACTTGACAGCTCTGGTATCTTACGACATTCTAATAACCCATAGCGTTTGGATATTTTGGGAGTTGCCCCAATCCGAGTATTCTCTGGAGCTTTTCGCAATCAAACACATACAACCATTCCAAATAAATCAAATGTTCCAGACCTTGCAGCTCTGATATCTCACACCTGCTAACACTCAACAATTCCAAAGAAGTTAAACATTCCACACCTGGAAGCTCTTTTATACCATGGAATTTATTAACATCTAATGATTGCAACTTTGTGAGCTGCCACAACCCTGGAATGTTCTGGATCTTGTCGTATCCCTAAACACTCAACCTCTCCAAAGAAGCCAATTGTTCCATTCCTGGCAACTCCCGGATCTCACGGCATTCACAAACGGTTAGTTCTCAAAGCTTTCTAAGCTTCACCAACCCTTGTATGCTCTGGATCTTATCACATCCAAAAACAAACAATCTCTCCAAAGATATCAAAGTTTCAAGACCGGGGAGATCCTCAACTTTTGCACAGCTTTTGAAATTGAGATCTCAAAGTTTTGGTAGTCCACAGAGCCTCGTATTTGCCTCAATTCATAACACCCGCTTAAGATGATTTTTTGAAGGTTAGGGAAAACTTCCTCATAAAAAAATACCTCCCTTTCTGTTTGGGACAGAACCAACTCATTGAGCTTGAACATGCATTTGTTGTTCAGGGAGTTTGATTTATTCAACGCTCTCTCCGTTCCTCTTTCTCCTTCAACCTCCTTTTGAAATGGTTGTTCCTGCTACGACTGGGACAGCCTGACACGATAAACATGGATAACTGAGGAAAATTTATAATAGAAACAAAGAGGGAAAAAATGTGAAACCTGGTAGTTTTAGTTTAGAACACTTAGCAGTTTTCTATTGGCCTGAGAGACGATGATGCTAGAAAACCAAATTTCTGAGAGAAAAGTGCCTTATCGCGTAAAAATGGGGAGGTAGCAATGCTGGAGAGCATGAAAGTGTTGGATATATTTCTACACCCATACTACTTTATCGACATCATTAATAGGTTATCAAGTAAGCAACATCTACTCACTGAAGCTCTTGGCTTGCTGTATCATTTTATGTGGAAGAAATGGACTGGCATACAAAGCAATTGGCATTACCCTATGGATCCTACCAAAGGAACAATTTTATATTATGACCCCCGTACTTCTGTCTCACCTCCCTTTCAATGGAGAATCACTTTTCTTACAGTGAATTCATAGGATTCCCAGCTTACATATTTTCTCTTGATGTATGATCCATTCAACGTGCAACTTTTTTTGGATAGTCTGGTGTCTTGTTGGTATGTTGAAGCTCAAGATCAGAGAAAACATCCATCTGGCTGAAATAAAATCTTCTACAATTCGTCTGTGTCTTCTAAAGCCTCTTCCTCTCTCCCCATCATCTTCCATAATTATGAGACAAACCTGTAAAATCTGGTACATTCAAACGCTAAATTCCATCAAATTCATTTTTCCTATTTTTATGTATCCTTACGATTCATATTTCTGTAAAGATTTTTGCATCTCATAAAAAATAAATAAGTCGTCGAAATTTAGTTTAGTTAAATCTCTCAAATATTTAGCTTCTAACCCTCATGACACATGGGTATGGAAACCAAACAAACAAACAAAAAGTTTAACGCCACCCTAGATAACAATTTAACCTTACAGTAAAAAAAAGATTGGACTTCGTTTCCTCTTACTCTTGTTCATTTTCTTGAAATATTATTTACTTACAGTTCATACTCAAATGCATTCAAAGCAAACAAGGTCCGACACTAACCCTGATGACCCCTTGCCACAACGAAATGTACTGTAATGCTTTTGCACTACATTCCAATTGCATAATATAAAAATTGCATCTCACCCATTGCCGACTTCGATGTCAGTTCTATCTGCAACACTACAAAGAACATCTATCGAATTTCAAATAGTATGCAAGTCGTCTTGATGCTTCCATTCGTGGCAGCTAAGGGATTTTGGGTAGGCTCGATGCCTGAGATCAGAAGGTTTAGACTTCTAAAATACTGGAGTAGAGTAGCCCGACCTGTGTGCAAAATTTTGTGTTTTGAAATTGAAAACAATGTGTTTCAACTACATACATTTTTTAGCATCCTGAATGACAAGTTGCATGTGTGCTCTGTTATCTCAAAAACCATATGCAATCAAGCTTTGAGCATTTCAACTAATAGTGGAAGGTGGATAGTTTGTTCACATGGAACAAAAGAGTATACAACCATGCAAAGTTTTCTTTGCAAGTTTTAATGTTAAATTGGAATTTGTTAATTAGGCTAAAGCCTAGCAAAACAACACATGGATATCCTATCAGCATTTTTCCTAATTTATAAAACCCAAGTACATTTTTGTATTTGATTATTAAGATAGTGTGAACCAAATAACACTCCATACGCAAGCAACACGTGTATTGTATTGCTACAACACCATCATAATCTTAGCTTTGTTATTGTGTAATAATCCTTCAGTAGATGTGAGCATGGTTATAAAATGCAAATATAAGAAATATTTACATGTGTTGTCGCGGATGCATTTTTTCCTTAACGAACAAAATCTTAGAAAATTTCAGTTTACAAGAAAATTCAATTAGGGTGGTATTTATGCCATGTGCATATGTCAACTTGCAAGGATGCTGAGGTTGGGCTATGAACATGATGTGTGCAATGGAATAAAATTCATTGGTAATGATGCAATACTTCTAGAAGTGAATATTTGTTTGTTAGGCATGCAATGGATGTCTTGCATCCAAGATTCCACCAAACTTGGTTTTACATGTGTCAGCTGCCATGGACGCTTTTTCTCACAAGGCGATATGTTCTTCTAGATTTTGTTGAGCATTATTCGTTTTGTATATTTTCCCATTTCCATCTAAGTCACAAGGAGTGGCCTAGAATCTAAGCCATGAGGGGAAACCAGGTCAATTCCAAATTCTCTTCCCCATAATGGAAATCGAAAATCTAATGTGGCTAAGTCATGAGGGGTGACTTGGAATCTAAGTCATGTGGGGCAACCAGGTCAATTCCAAATTCTCTTCCCCATAATGGAAATCGGAAATCTAATGTGGCTAAGTCATAAGGGGTGACCTGGAATCTAAGTCATGAGGAAAACTAGGTCAATTACAAATTCGCTTCCCCATAATGGAAATCAGAAATCTAATGTGGCTAAGTCATGAGGGGTGACCTAAAATCTAAGTCATGAGGAAAACCAGGTCAATTCCAAATTCTCTTCCCCATAATGGCAATTGGAAATCTAATGTGGTAGCGTAGCTACCAACATCACGAGTATCAACTGCCACATAACACTTGTTAAAAGGTTGGTCTATGGCATTGGATATGTTTAACATATGAATAGAGAGGTCTTATGTTTAAATTTTGATTAAATAATATGTTGTATAATGGGGTTGTTGCTTGTGATATTGATTTAATGGATGTTTAGAGCAATGTTTTGATGTGTTTTCTATTGAATACACATCTATACAACCACCATGAAACTATTTCCTGTCCATTAGCTAATTCATCTGACTCTAGTATCTTGACTATTACATGTGTATTATGGTATTGTGCTTTGTTGACCGAATAATGTGATAATTTTTGTGTTATTGTTCACTATTATATACAACAAAAAAATGTAATTAGTTGTAATCGGTGTCAATTGTAATTAATTTGAAGTATCATCGGTGGTCAGCAATAAATAAGTGGAGTATCACAACTAGTTTTGTTTATGACTTAATGTTTAGTTTTGAAAGCCTATTGATATTCGGGATTTGTTGGTTTGTTACAAGTGATACATATATTTACTAGCAAAAATCATATTAATAATATTAATATGTTCGAATAAGTCTATATGCATATATTTGACACATTGATAATGTTTTTTCCTTATTTCCCTTGCGACACAATATCTAACACATTGTTCTATGATGCTACTTTGTCAAATGGAAAGTTTATTGTGCCATGCATGGTTTCAGTGCAATGAAGGTCTAGTCATTGCTTAGCAGGTCGAGAGATGGAGGATTTATTGGAGTTAATAGTTGTATCATGATTGGAGTTAATCTAATAGTTGTAGATTATAGTTAATCTAAAAGCTATCATCATTGGAGTTTTAATTACCACGTTTTGTAATATAACCTTGATTGGAGTTAAAGTTTAATTTTTCTAAGTACCACGAAACACACTTATCACAATTTAACTAAGTTATTTTTTGTATTTTTGAAATTGTTTATTTCGAATTTTGAAAAATATCCATAGAATCAATCTGAACACTACACTTCAACCATCCTCCTTCAATCTAGTAAAAGATTGAAAAGCATAAATGATATTCCAACCCAAAACTCTAAGATATAAACACCTATCAAATTAATAACGTCTTTTTTTTCATTACTCCATATTCCAACTCATTGCCCCACGCCAAGTGTTGGACTTAACTTGTGTTTAACAAACATTAGTAATTGATTGTTGAAGTGATGATTGGATGATTGCATTAATTGACTAAATGAGTGACTTAAGATTGAATTGCATTGGGATTTTTCGTCATTTGTTTTTCATCCGACATTTGACATTTCACTGTGTATAATGTGTTCCTCCGATATCCAATTTGTAATCTGCCACTCTCATACACATGGTTGGATATAGCATATTGATTTGGAATTCAATTCAAGATATCGAGGATTGATATGCCAACCCAACAAATTAATGCGTGATCAACTCAATGTAAAAACAAGTGTTCCTTGTTACGCCGATAGACATTTTTCTCCCAGGTCTGTTTTTGAAAAAACTGTACCTTTTTAGTCGTACATCCATCCAATGGATTGTCACCGCGTGTCCATCTTCCCTTGCTATGTTAAGGTTGTCATTTGGAGTGTTAATCATAGAGTTAATCTCTTGGGTTCCTATGCGTGCAAGACAAGTATCCTCTACCCTGGATTTAGAAAAGATGCGTTCCCCCTGGCTCTTTGAGAGCTGGATCTCCGAGGGTGTGTATTTTCACATCAATATAGTTCTTTCCATGGCGAGGTTTCTCTCTCCGAACTAGGAAAGTCCGATGACCATCAATTAAAGGTCGTTCTGAATTTCCTAGAAGCGGTGTTGACGTCTTTCAATAAATATTTATAGCCGAAATCCTTTGGATGGGAGGCCATCACCAGGTTCTTTACAGGCCTGATAAAATATTTGGTGAAGATCGTGGATTCTAACTAGGATGCATGTGCAAAAGTTAGCAGTGTAATTGTCTGGGGTTATATAGAGCATTCAGAGTTCTTATTACTATTCAGCCATTTGCAGGGATTTTTTCACCGACTTGCCTCAGAATTTCTGCCCACAGATGTAGAGAGAATAAGCATGTGCATGCTATATTTTCCCTCCGAGAAATGAAAATATGCCAAGTGTTTTGCGAGTAAAAAACTAAGCGTGCTAGTTCTAACTTGTTCAGGAAGTTCTAATCAAGTGAATGTTTCTACACCATACAAGGAAAGTCTCCATAAAGAGTTATTGATTTTGTTGTAATGGAGATTGCTTCTAATTTGGATGTGAAGCATGGAAGATAAACCAGAGGAAGGGTAGCTTTCGATTTCTACCAAGATACTTTAGTGCTCCCATTTTGTTCTTCATCCTAAAGGATCGACAATGTTTATAGCCAGGGTGAATGGTGCAGCTATTCAAGGTGGTATTCTGAGTGGAGAAGGTGGAGATGACATTGAAGGTAAATCATTTCAATAGTTTTTGAATTTGGGGTTGTTGAACTCTGCGTCCCATTACTCTGTTATTTTTCTGAAGGGATGTTCTTATAATATTGTGGTAAAACAAACTCCAGTCACGACAAACATGTTGATGCCAGACTTCACAAAAACATGGAGAAGGAAATTTTGAACTAAATTTCACTACCTTTTGATAATATCAACATACATATTCACTCTTGATTTCTCTTCATTGTTCTGCAAAAAATGGACGTGCCTGAAAACTGTAGCTTTACCTCTTTGTTAACTCTGTTTATTTTCAGTGTTCTAAAACACTTCAGATGTAGGTTTATTTTGGTTTACATTATAAGTTACACATGATAAAAGATAAGGTGCCTAAAAATTCCAACCTACCCAACGTTCCTGACCAAAAAGTCTTGAGCTCAAGAAGTGATTGTGTTTTCTAGAATATAGTTGAAAAATCTTACACCATTGATTAAGAAGGGTCTATTTAGGAGGTTTTCTTAGTATTCCAACCTAGCTACTATTGAAGTAGACCCCGTGACAGAATGGATGAATATATACTACTTTAAGGATCTAAAGGCCACCGTTGCTACAGACAGGAAACCTGCAGATAAATAAAACAGAACCATTGCTATAGATATTTCTATCAAACCTAAAATTTATAAAGTAGAATTGAAATCGCAAATAAGTTTTGAGGTATCCGAGACTTTTAGATAAATCAAAACCACATAACCAAGGCGTTATTTCTTGTTGTGGTGTACATGATGGCAAATTTAAGCCGGTTTTGTTGTGCACAAATTCATATAATAGTGTGTGCATCTATCAGTTACCAGAGTAAGATAGGAAAATCTATCACGTTACTACTCTACTCTTACATGTATATCACACAAAGTTATCACAATGATTAATACTCTTACATGTATATCACAATGAGAACAATAGATCTGTCCTTAATAACTGAATTCATCATAGATTCATTTTCTATGTGTTGAATAATAACTATGCATTCATTTGTATCTCTATGTTTTTTATAGTTTTAAACAGAGATGTACGCTCTTTTCCACAACAAAGAAGAGCTGCGTGGGAACAAGACCACGAGGATTTATATTTATCGACGATGAAGGAGGACTTTTAGAAGTGTGGAAATGAGCAGCAGCTTAGATCATATCTTATCTTATATCTCCATACACTAATTTTGTCCCCATAGAACTATGATGTACCATTCATCCATCCATCCAACAGAAACGATGATGTACATATGATCTACTACCAAGGTTTAATTATGGGGTAAAGTTGTTTAAATTCTTTCCAACAGAATTACTGGACCGTTTCAAGTTAAGCATTAGCAACAAAATAATGTTGGCAATATGCTTTATCAAAATTCAATTTTGAGAATGGCAAATTGTAATTGCCACTTCAATAAGAAAACAACATCAAGTTGGGTCTCTTATGAGTTTTGTCAAAGATTTCTTTCCATTTTTCCTTCTATGTCCACTACTCATACATATGCAATCAATCCTGGGAAATATTTGTTGTAGTTTTAAGTTTTAAATCAAGGATTTGTGAAGGGTGGTGAATGCTGATAATATAACACACCTGTGCTACTAATATTCAATATACACCTCTAACTTATCCCTCTTCTTGCTCTCTGGTCGTCTCTAGTTTAATCCCCATTCCACCCAAGTAAATAAACACAGAAGAAGAATGTATGGATGTTTTTTTGATCGCATGGTTCCTCGAGGTTGTTGTTGTTGTGAGGAGGTTATAAAGGCCTCGTTTGAAGGTCATAAGTTCACATTGACACGCTGGCGGTTTTTTCTTTCTTCTTTCATAGCCGCCCAAGTCACCTGCAACGTTTGATTTTTTCTTGACGACCTTTGAGTTAGTAAAGTCAAATATGTGTCATGGGAATGTAACTCACCTATGACGCATCTACCATTTTATCCAAAATGTTTACTTTTACTACAAAGTTCTCGACAGAGATATTTGGCGAAAATTTTGATACGTCCCATAGGTAATAGTTTTCCGACAAAGTTCTATGGAGAGAATCGGTCAAATATTTCGATACATGACATATTTAACTTTTCATATCGCACGTGTTTTTAGGACTTTGTAAATGTGCCTCCACATTCCAAAGATCCATCTAGGGTCTAAATTATCTAATCGTTAATTTGTAGTATCTATTTTTAATTATCAAATTATCTATTTTTCATTGTTAGTTGATTATTGTAGTGGTTTGGGTTATGAGTAAACTACTTTACATATCAATACAAACAATTCAAGCTCGATGTGGGTTTTTTGTTGTCATGTGCATGTACATTTCTTGATAGAAAAAGGGGGGGTTATTTTCCTATAGGGAATTCACAGAGTAGAAAGGATTGTTCTCTAACATATTGTTAAGGGTTTTCTTGAAAGCATCTTTGTTCATAGTAGTTTCACTATTATTGGTTAGCTTAGATTGAAGCTTTTTAGAAACAAAGTGCAACTCCAACTTCATTTAGTTTAGTTAATTAACAATCATCTCAATGGTTGCCTTTGGAGGCTTTGTAACTTTAAGGTGGTTGAGGCTAATATTAATATTGGCCTCGGTGGTTATGTCACGTATGTGTTGTGTACCTGGAATCATGCGATGTAATGTAATAATGTAATAATGTTGGAACTGTTTGATAAACGGTATCCAAATCCAATTCATTTCTTAAATCCTCGATCGAGGGTTTATAGAATGCTCGATCGAGGTTATCTGAAACCCTCGATTGAGCTTTTGATAAACCCTTGACCAAGGGTTAAAGAAGACCTCAATCGAGGGTTGAAAAAGACCTCGATCGAGCATTTCTAACCGTCTATAAATAGGCAACAAACCCATCATTTAATTCACTTCGTTTGTTGGATAGAAAATGGTAATTTATATTCATTCATAGATATGGGTCGCAGAGTAATTGATTCATAGATGTGATTATGGCTCCAATCAATCACATCTATAATTCTAATTACTCCATGACTAATTCTACACATAAAATCTAGAGGAAGTGGCAATAGTAATGCTTTTACTTGTTTTTTCTTCAAGGTATGTACTATTACCCACAAGTATCATTCTTCTAGTCGAAATTATGTTTTATTAAATTTTATTATCATATAATGAACTATGTTTTATTTTAATTGAATTTGAAGACCTTGTTCACATGAACAACATGAGATTTAAAAAAAATTTATTAAAGAAATTTTTGGGTGTCCATATTCATGTGCACACACGAATATGGGCACTTGAATATTTTTTTAGTTAAAGTTTTGAAAAGCTCGAATAAGCTACTAGCTCGATCGAGATTTTCTCTAACCACACATAAACATTCAATAGAGGTATTTAAAAACACGTGTATTTTCATATGCATCATGTAAAGTTTCATTTAATGAAGTATTCCAAAAGATACTTGCACACCTTGTATTTTGAATCCCCATTTGATTTCATGTCATTGAACATTTTCAATTCTTGTCGAAATAAGATGTAGTATCATGTTTAGTTTCCATACTTTTTGTTTTTCGGATCCCACAGTCTCCATAACACCTTTTCTTTTATTTATTTTCCTCCACTCCTAGAATTATGATACACCAAAACAATTAGTCATGTGTTATTGATGTAAATTATAATGTCATTCAATAATTTACTAGCAAGATTAACTCCAAATGTGTGGCACAATAACAATTTTGAAGAGTAAACAATGGACATTGATATAACCCAAGGAAATGAGGTCATATTTTTTTTTCATGCTCACATTTTCATCTCTCTAAAGGTACTAAAAATACTTTGCTCCTTTGTATATAATTTTCAATTTTAAAAGACTACAATTATATGATACGATTCTGAATTTAACACTAATTTTTATCTTAATCGTTCTGTTCTATTTCGCCTTGGGCTTTGGGATTTAAATATCTGACCCGAGGATCTATATCGTAGGTAGATCGTAGTCTTGAGAATCTGGGTTGAGTGTCAATTCGACCTGGATTCTCAGGACTACGATCTACCTGCGATATAGATCCTACGACCACATATTTAAAGCTCGGATCCTAGGGTGGAATAGAACAGGATGATTAAGATAAAAATTAGTGTTTTCAAAATCATATCACATAATTGTAGTTTTTTAAAATTAAAAATTATATACAAAGGAGCAAAGTATTTTTAGTATTTAAAACCTTCACCTACATTTCTGTAACTCTAATTCTGAAAACAGTAGGTTCAATCAATTGTATACACATTGGATATATTGCTGATAGGAATCAAATGATGTTGAAATTCTCATTTCCCCTTTATTCTTCTATAATTTTTCTTTTAATTTTTTATTCAAAACGTGTGAAAACAATTACTTAATGAACACTTATGCTTATTACTAGTTTTTTTTCCTAATGAGGTAGAGGTCTTTATTATTGTCTAATTTTTCTTTTAAATTCTATAGTTGGATCATTGAAGCCCTTTTCTAAAATGTCCTACATGGGCATAATTTTCTAGATACATATTAGGGTAGTTACTGTCCACAATTTTTTGAGAACCAGGGGGCTAGGATTTATGTCCTCAATTTTTTGTACTAAATATAAACGTGGTGAGCGTGGATATAAAACCTTGGTAGTCATTTACAAAGCTTTTTTTTCGAGTGATTAACAGTAGCTTGATCGAGGGTTTGTTAGACCCTCGATCGAGGGTTTAATAAACCCTCGATCAAGGGTTTGATTAAACCTTCCATTGAGGGTTCGTTAAAACCTCAATCTAGGTATTTAAATACCTCGATCGAGGGCCTGCAAAACAAAGAATTAGCCCTCTTATAGGAAAATCAATGCTTCTCTATCTCTTTTAGGGGTGTAAACCCTTCCATTCATGGGCGCACACAACTGAGCGAAGTTCATAGCGATAGATTCGTCATTGAATCCTATATCCATTGAGATATCATGCATGTGTTTTGGCATTCATATGGGTTTATTTTAATTAGTTCTAAAACTTACACTTAGAAAACCAGACAACAACTTCGAAGCAACTCAAAGAAAAATCCGCAAGGTAAAATATACATATCCAAAAATTTCTTAAAAATTCACAGCCCACGCATCGACGTGTCCTCTTCAAAAGGGTATCTTTGGTTTTTCAATTTTTGAAAACAATGAAAAAAAAGTTTGGATGGACACACATGTGTAGTAAAATGATGTTGAAATAAGATGTGGTCACTTTCAGAAAATAATAAATAATTGTATATTGCGAAATAATTTAACAAAAAAATAACCAGACCTCAATGCATTTTGTGTAGATCGTGTTCATATATATATATATATATATATTTTAAATTATTAATGTAATATTTAAATATTGGGGTTGGACACGAGCCACTTATTGATTTCTTCAAATTTTTAAGGTCACACAGTTCATTAAATGAAAAATTTCACACATTAAATGACATCGAAATATTTTTTTTAAAATATCATTGGGAAGCCAACATAATATTCTACAAATTATTTTTTTACTAGAAGTCGAAATTCACATGGAATATATGCATTTCGAGCGAGTAAAAAATCAGGTTTTTATCGCCAAATTTGGCCAAACAGTGTTACTGTCCTTCATGGAATCACCCTTGAACTGTATTCTAAAACCCCATCTGATTGTGAAGGCACCACATGTCATCGACACCATCATCCCTTGTTCGGTGCTGAAGAAGTTGCAAAGTCTCAACACCCCAAGCCCAAGGCTGACCAAGAGCTCCCTCTCATCCTTCGCGCCAACCAAGAGAAAGAGAATAACTTGTATTATTTCGGTAGGCTCAAACACCATGACAATAAGTCAAATTCCCCAATACTTGGTATGATATATAGGTGCATATGGTGTTGTCTTATTGCTGCTAGAAGTGTCCTTCCTTATAATTCATTCTTCTTAAATAACTTTAGGATTTTTTCCCTCATTATGTTTTTCTCTACAAATAGGATGAGCATGGCTTTGTCATGGGAATTCATTGCTCTCTTTTCAATACTAACTATATCAAAGGCAATATTATTGAAACTAGCTAGTTTACCTTTGGAAGAATCCAAACAGATGGTTGACTTGGACCTGTGACTTGATTTAGGCCAGTTCAGATTTATACTAGCCCTAGTCAAGCCCTCATCCAACCAGTTCATTAGTTCATTTTTCCAGCTGATTCTAGTTCGGTCTCGGTTTGAACCTCGATGGGTTATGGTTCTGATGACATTTCTCCAAATGCTTAGGAGTTAGGTAAGTTATTATTCTCAACACACTTCAACATTCACTTATGGGTCCTTACGTTCAGACAATGAATAGAAACTAGAAATTCAAATTTAATTTGACATTGATTACATCATTTCTACCAAGATGAACTTGTAAATCAAGGCAGTAGACTTTCAATCTAGAGGTTTGCAGGATCATTTAAGGTGCACACTAAATGGGTTTAATCTTGTGATGTTCATTGATGTATGAACCATTTTCTCTTAATATGTAGTGAATCTTTTCCTCCTATATAATAGTAATGCTAGATCCCATGATTATCATGTAAAATTATTCTTGTAATTGGTTGTGTTTCTAGAAGTATGTCTATGATTTCTGTGTACATATGCAATAAGTTCCATAGGCAGTGGCTTTTCTCGTTCTTAATTTTTTCCACTATGTATCATTCCTTAGAGAGGAAAGGGAAAACAAAAGTTCATATGGTGCAAGTAAGCATGGAATGGGACAATAAAACATGGATGGCCTAAATTTTCCAACTAAGCAATGGGACATGAATTTCCATACCATTTAGCAAAATTATTATATCACACCATATGCATATAAGTGGGAAACTAGTGTCCGTCACATCCAATTATTGTTCGGGTACACAGGGTACTCCCAAAATACCGAACACCTTGAGCAACCGCTTCACACAAATAGATCACAGATCAACACACCGATGTTTGTCATGTGGTTAAAATCCTCGAGAGAGAAACAGTCCATGGCCCGAGCCAGATAGCTACTTGGAGCAATTTATTATGCAAAAGAAAGAAAGTTACATGAGATTCTCATAATTGATCAACTAGCCAAGGACCCTCCATGCTCTATAAATAGAGATCATGGACCAATTGGGTGTTAAGCCACGGATCAATGGTAGGTATGATTTAAGAGAAGTTGAACCATCGGATCACTTTATGTCTAGAGCATATCGTGACCGTTGGATTAGAATATTTACAAATGCATACTAATGCATACTAAAAAAACACACTTTACCTAATAGATATATTACACAAGTTGATCTTAACTAACTCCTAAGTGTCTAAATATCCTAACATCCCCCCTTAAGAACAACTTGGGATAGGATTGAAGGATTTACAAAAGTGACACTATTAGGAGAAGGAAGAAGGAATTAGAGCCTATCCCCCCTTGAGGGCACATTCCTGAACTCCTAACATATATCTAAGTTTAGAAAACTTCGCTTCTATAAGAGACCTGGTGAAGATGTCTGCAACTTGATCAGCTATAGGGTAATAGAGCATTTCAAGAACACGATCATGAACAAGATTTCTGATGAAGTCCATGTGTAGCTCAATGTGTTTGCTACGTTGATGTAGAACTGGATCTTTGGCAAGCTTGATGGCCCTTTGATTGTCGCACCAAAGTGGAGTAGGCTGTTGTTGCTCGAATCCAAACTCTGAAAGGATCTGTCGAAGCCATAAAGCTTCCTGACTGGCATTAATTGCAATTCAATATTCTGCTTCTGCTGAAGAAAGAGCAAGATCTTGTTGTTATTACAAGCCCAAGTGACAGGTCCAGATCCTAGACTGAAAACATAACCTGCAATATACTTTTGATCATCAGGATCGTCGGCCCAATCTGAATCAGTGAAACCAACCAACAAAGGTTTCCCCCCTGTATTGTAATGAATCCCAAACTGAATTGTACCTCGAATATATCGAAGTATTCTTTTTGCTGCTTTCCAGTGACTTTCATGAGGATTTTGCATATAACGGGAAACACAACCAACGGCAAAGGAAAGGTTAGGATAGGAATGCGTTAAGTATAAAAGACTACCAACAAGCTGATGATACAAGGTGGCATCTACTTCAGGGGAAGTACAAGTGGTAGAAATTTTGACTCTAGACTGGAAGGGAAAAGGAGCTGGTTTACAATCTTCCATGTGGAAGCGACAAAGAAGGTCACAAGCATACTTAGACTGGGAAATAAAGATTCATTCTTTCGTTTGCAAGACTTGGAGACCAAGAAAATAATGCAAATGTCCTAAGTTTGACATTTCAAAATTTTGCTTAAGACTGGATTTCACATGGGTTATAAGTTTAGGGTCACTACCAGTAAGGATAAGATCATCAACATAAAGAACAAGTATGATGAGATGGTTTCCTACTTTCTTGGTATAGACATTGGGGTCAGAATGGCATCTAGAAAAACCAGTGTCAAGGAGAAGGCTATCCATTTTGGCATACCAAGCTTTAGGAGCTTGCTTAAGGCCATATAAGGATTTATTAAGGAGACAGATAAGGCTAGAGTTATCCTAAACATATCCAGGAGGTTATTTCATGTAAATTTCCTCCTGTAAATCATCGTGTAAAAAGATGGACTTGACATCCATTTGATGGACTTCCTAGTTATGTAAGGCTGCAAGGAAAGGAACAAGGCGGATGGAATTCATTTTTGCGACATGAGAAAATGTTTCATTGTAGTCAATCCCTTCAACTTGGAAAAAACCTTTCGCAACTAAACTTGCCTTAAGTCTTTCAACACTTCCATCTAATGCATACTTAGTTCTGTAGACCCATTTACATCTGATAAGTTTTCTTCCTTTTGGAAGAGGAACAAGATCCCAAGTATCATTAGCCATTAAGGAATGATATTCTTCATCCATAGCTGCATCCCAATATGGATTTCCTGAAGCTTCTACAAAAGTTTCTGGATCATGATTCTCAAAAACTTGAGCCAAAAGAGAAGAGGCTCGCTGAAACTGAGAACATGTTCGACGTTGATCTCTAGGATCACCTGAGAGATCACCAGCTACTTCACATGTTCAACAGACCCATCGAGGAAGCATTAGTGTTGGTGCAATTGGAGGAACATGAGTGGGCAGAGGTGGATTTTCATCCTCACTATCATCATCAGAAACTGGAGTTGGAAGAAGAAGAAGAAGGTACAATCACCGAATCAGGCTCGTAGGCCAAAGATGGCACACCCGCCAAGTTAGGCTCACAGGCTAAGAGATTTTCATCAAATTTAACATATCTTCTAATGATTATATCATGAGAATGTTGCTGAAGAATTCTATAACCTTTTACATATTCTGAATATCCAACAAATATGCACTTTTCACTTTTAGGCTGCAATGATTTCCGTTTTTCATCTAGAATGTGAGCCCATGATTCACAACCAAACACACGAAAGTGACTTACATCTGGTTTAATTTTACTCCATGCTTCTTTTGGTGTTATACCTTGTAAGACTTTAGTGTGTGTGCGATTAACTATGTAATTTGCACAATTTATGGCCTCAGCCCAATATTGAAGACTTACTCCCTTAGATTGGATCATACAATTAGCCATTTCTTTTAAAGTGCGGTTCTTCCATTCAGCTACACCATTTTGTTGTGGTGTATATGGAACAGTGTGATGTTGTTGGATTCCTTGTTCAGTGCAAAAAGTAGCGAATTTGTTGTTAACATATTCTCCTCCATTGTCAGATCTTAACTTAATAATTTGATGACCAGATTGTTTTTCAACAGGGGCCTTGTAGGCCAAGAACATGTTAAATACTTTGCTCTTAAGTTTTAGGAAGTAAACTCAAGTGCATATGGAGAAGTCATCAATAAAAGTTAAGAAATATTTGAAACCAGAAAAGGATGCAGATGGAAGAGGGCCACACAAGTCACTATGCACAAGCTCCAAGGGAACCAAGACGTGCCAAGAGGCATGTTTGTCAAAACTGTCCCAATGATGTTTTTCGAGTACACAACCGAAACAAACACCATCCTTGCAAGATACCATCGGAAGACCAGTCACCATATTATCTTTACATAGTTGTTGCAATGAGCGATAATTTAAGTGACCAAATTGCTCATGCCAAATTTTGCTCAAGTTATCACTATGAGCAACAAAAACTGAAGGAAAATGTGATAACCCAAAGTTGTTAAATTTGTACAGCCTGGTAATATCATCAACAGTTCTAGTAGCAAGAACATTTTGAAGATTTTTAAAATCCTTGATTACAACTTGGTGAGGTGTAAACGTCACAATTTTACCTTCACTTGAATGAGTAATTTGATAGACTGATAACAAATTGCAGGAAATTTTTGAAACACATAGTACATCATTGAAATGACCATTTTCTACTAGAACTATTCCAGATCCTACAACACTTAGAGATCTATCATCACCAACAAATATTTGTTTGGTGTTACATTCATGCATAGTAGAAAACATGGCTTGATCCTTAGCCATATGATAAGATGCTCCAGAATCAATGAGCCATTCAATTGAAGTAGAAGAAGAAGATGCAGTATAAGAGTAACCAGAAGCACAAAGTGTATTTCCATGAGAGGTAGATTCTGAAGACGAATTTAAGCTGATGTGGTGCTTCTTCATTGCTGCTTCCAAGGCTGCCATCTTCTTGAAACACTTAGATTCACCATGATTATCTTTCCCACAAATATTGCAATGACGCTCAGTCTTCTTTCCTTTTGGATTGGATCATTTGTCATTTTTTAAAGAAGGAGCTGACTGAGAGGGTTTGGGACCTTTGTTGTTTGGCTTATTATTGAGAAAATTTAGTTTCTTGGGAGGCTTGGACTTTTCTTTCTGTTGGGACAATAAGGCTTTCCCAGATGTATCTGCATTGTTAATTATTCCAAGATGAATGAGCTTATCTTGCTCTGTAATTAAGGAATCACAAAATGATTCAAGACTAAGCTCTTGATAGCTAGCTGCATTCAATGATTCTTTCATGGAGTAGAATGTAGATACAAAAACAGAATATGCAGGTCTAAGTTTGGAAAGAATATGATAAATACATTGTTTGTCTTTTTTTCTTAATCTTGCATTCTACACATAAGAGTCTAAGAGTTTTATACATAGATAAATAGTCTTGAATGCATGAAAAATCATTTGGATTCAAGGAAATCAATGCATTCTCAAGTTGATGACCCTGAATTTCATTGTGCTTACTAAACATAGATACCAACTTTTCCCAAGCTATATCAGGTTCATCAATTCTAGATATGTGGAATCGCAAATCAGTAGATATTGACATCCCAATCAATCCACGAGCTTCATCACATCTATTTTCCCATTTAATTTTCTTATCATTATCAGTGGGTTTTGTTTCTTTCCCTTAGGTTATCCTAAAAAGCCCCCTACTTCGCAGAACATCCTCCATACGAGATTTCCATGAGAAACAGTTAGAACTTGTAAGTATAATATCACAAGGGGAGTCCATACTGTAAAATAATGATGGAAAGAATAGAAACTAACTATCTGGATGTAAAGAGCTCGAAAAAATATGCGGTTTTAAAAAAAGACACTAAAAACTGATTTTAGATGATGAAGTTATGCTTGATCAAAGAAAATGTTGAAAATGTCCCCAATAATGACGTGGTAGATATTAACTTGACCAAGTAAAAAAAATAAACCCCCTCTTCCCAAGATCAACCTTTGACAATCACTTTACCATAAAGTTGCTTTTAAGTGAATCACTTTTGTAAAATAAGTGATGTTCACTTTTACAATAATGTTACTTTAAATAGTGCCACAATAAATTAAAAGACTTAAGTGACTCACTTTTTTATTTTATTTTATTTAAGTGAGATGCACTTTTACAATAAAGTAACTTAAAAATAGAAATTGCATGTACTAAAAAGTAGCTTAATAAGACTTGAACTCAAGACCTATTAAGGAATGAAGCAACTTTAGACCAAGTGAACTAAGTTTAAAAGGCACATAAAAGAATAGAAAGAGGAAGACGTTTTTTTTTTTTTACTCTTCTCTCTCGTTCTTCGTCCTTGCCTTTTTTCCTGCAAATCACAAAAAAAACGAAAAAACAAAAGTAAATTTTTTGTCCACACGATGGGGTTAGATCTTGGTTAGCTTACCCAGAAGGTCTATGTTTTC
Organism: Pseudotsuga menziesii; assembly: GCA_001517045.1. Lineage (NCBI taxonomy): Eukaryota > Viridiplantae > Streptophyta > Pinopsida > Pinales > Pinaceae > Pseudotsuga > Pseudotsuga menziesii. Next base: position 72,488 of record LPNX010366316.1, on the reverse strand, counting down.
AAGTTTTCTCGTTGTTTTTTATTTGCCGTGATCACACAAGGTGCACGGCAAAGAGCATACGCAGCCAGAGAAGGCAACAGTCCGATACTAAAACAATAAAGATCTAATAATAAAACTGATAAAATATGAGAGATTTAAAAAAAAAATTAAACAAATCCATCACTGTAACATTATACCTTCAGATTTGTCGAAATTGGTGTTTTTGGATCAAACGGAAACAGTTTTTGGTGAAACAAAAATTATTTCCCAATGGAAACGGTGCTCCAGACGCAATGGAACATCTATCACAGCCCACAAATGCCTAGAAACTCCAGAACGAGAAACCCTTTCAAAGTTTCAACCAACGAAAGCCCTTTTTCCAAAAATTTTATAAAAACGACGTCAACAGAGTTTTGGTGGTTAACGCAGTCCTCAACCCAAATCGTTAGCTGCCGAAAGCTGGGATTTTCAGTGGCTAATGAACTGTTGAAAAGTTTGCCTAAGCCACTGAAAGCTAAACTTTCAAATTTTCTTGAAAAGCAGAACACCAAGCATTCCAATTTTGTTAATCACCCAAAAATCTTTCATAATATACCCTGAAATCTTCACTACTTATGAAAAATAAATGGTTTGAGTTTTACCTATTGAAAATTAATTTATTTAGGACATAACAGGTGCCTCAATCCAATTACCCATTATAAATTTAAAAAATTATTGGTTTTTGTTGTATAATTAATTTGATGCTATATCTCCGAAAGGATTAGAGAGCAATTTACACGTTGGGCCTTATTTTATTTTGTACAAACACTAGAATGATACCTGATTGCATTGATGCTAGATTAACATATCAAGGGATTGTACCTCTTTGGTAATAATACTCCTCATCCCCCACTCTTGGAACTTGTCAAAACTTTGGTCATTTGGATTGTAATAGAGGTCAAGGTATGCTTTTTTCCCCTTATAATTTGTGATTGTTTATGATTGTTGAGGTGAATCAACCTATCATATAGTTGTGAATTATTTATTTTAAAATTTTATACACTTGATGCATGATGTGGCGAGGTCTAGTGGTGGATACCTCCATTATTATTTTCGCCATCACAAGATTTGAGAAGTTTTTTTTTTAATCTTTTCATGATTTTAGATGTTTGGGGACTGAACTTTGCTTGTGATTGCAATACAATGACTTCAATACTTTGAGAATAAGAAAAAAATACTTGATTAAAATCCTCTCTGGATCACAACCACTTAGTGTGATCCGTATTTTAGGAGTTTCAATGGAAGATTTCATCATCAAACAAGGGGTTTCTCTAATTAGAGCATGTAGTGTTTTCAAATCCAAATTGACAAAGTTTCTAAAATATGAAAAAATGAAAGGTCAAAAGCATTGACTAAAGAAGATAAAAATATGAACTTGCATGGAAGTCGATAGTGATGCCATGTCGAATGCATACAATATGGAGTGATTTTGTCAAGAAATTAGAAATCATTGGGTCGACTGGAGAACTTTAAGGACTGAATTTTGATGCATCTCGGTAGGATATATCATTGTTTTTGAATGATGAAGACAAAATTTGCTCCATATCTAGGAAAATAACCTATTGTGGTTTCAAACCAAATCTATTATGACCTTTTATGATGGAAATGTTCAAGAATCCATCATATATGCATCTAAAGTGACACAAAAGGAAAGTTGTAAAAGCTAAAAAATTTGCCAAAGTGCAATATCATCAAACTTGGGGCAAAGAGAGACCCAATCCAAGTACAAATTGTGACCAATATCACATTTATTTTCAATACATAGGAAGAAAGAAACCAAAGAAATGATTGAGTCCCCATGGAACAACGATGGGACCAAGGTTATTTTCAAAGGGGATATTCTTTTAAAATACCTTGGCTTACCCAATTGTAGGTAATATGGTAGCCACAAATAGTTAATTAAAACTATTCCATTGTTGTAAGTGAAGAAGAATATTTCTCTCTCCTGCACCAATTTCCAATAGGGAAAACTTCATCAAGTAATCACTTGAGATGTCACTTATTTGCACTTGTTTCTCAAGCACCCGAATATTTTATCATTGGCAAAACTTAGATAGTCTTTGATTTTAATTTTGCAAGCATGCAATGTTTTCAAAGCCAAATCTACCAAGTTTCTAAAGTATGAAAAAATGAAAGATTAAAACCATTAACTTCTAGAGACCACACTTATATATAATATAGATATCCTTTCTCATAGTGTGTTAAGGTTCTTAAGAGTTTGTGATATTTTTTATGTTACAGCTGGAATCGTATTTTGTTAATATTTGTAAGAGTTTGTAATATATTTTTAGTGTGAACTTTGATTCTATTTAAGGGTGCTAGCTCAATGGAAGATCGCCTTCCTTACAAAAAGGAGGTTGGTGGTTCGATTCCTCCATTCCCCGTCTACATAAATAAATCACCAATTAACAACAATAAATGACTACATAAATGATCAATCAACAACAATCAATGACTAAATAAATGACTCAATATATTACAAACGCTTGAAGAAAGTCAACAAATTTATGACCAAGAGATAAATGACCAATTTGGTCAGGATATAAGTGACTTCTAGTTTGTCACCAACGGTCATGTGACCAAAATTAATCATCTATATCCAATTTTTAGTCACTAATTGCCCATTTTTTACTAGTGTTAATAGAAAAAAAATCAATAATACATATATAATCACTTTTTTAACTTTCACCTCAACATTTCACACTTTTTTACTTTCATATTAAATTCAAAATTTAGTGAATTGAATTGTCTAATTTTAGTCAAGACAAAGTTGTACCCAAAAGTATACTTAGACTCTAAGGTTATTGTGAAAATAATTTGAGGTGAATTTTGATGGCTCATATTGGTTATATGGTTTATTATTGACAATGAACACTTGTATATTAGAACTCAAGCTTTTCATGATCCCCTTAGGATGATGATTCAAATGTTTGGTAAAATAATTCTTCAGATATGACAAAATTTCTTTCAACGATGATCATGATGATCGAACTAGATCACCCAAAACCCTTTGATAAGTAAATCTATTCATACATGCATTAAACTCTACATGATTTTGGATTTTTTCTAGATTGGTTTAACTAGGTCCTTGCTCTAAATTCCTCTGCCTTTTTTCGAAATATTTTCAAAGGCTCCCCAACCAACCCCTTCTCACACATACGAGTCATAAGACAAGGGGACCCTCTTTCACCCTTCCTCCGCACTCTCATGACAAAAGGACTTGGTAGGAAACAAAGCAATCAACAACAGTACTCTCAAAGGCCACACAATTTATGAGCAAGATGAGACTCATTCGACTCAATTACAATTTCTCGATGACACCATGTTGATGGGAACCCACAATGTTTGAGAACATAATATTATCAAGAAATTCTCAAATACTTATCTGAGTCCTTAGGTACTTCAGTCAATAATACTAAATCTCAATTTGTTTTCTTTAACACTGCTCTCAATGTGCAGCAAAGGATCATAGTTGTTTTGGGTTTCCAAAGGAGCTCAATTCCATCCAAGAATCTTGGATCCCCCATCATTGATAGCATACAATGTAATTCCACCTAAGATAAACTGTTATCCAAGTTAAAAAAAGAACTTGAAAGGTTGGACCTTCAAGGTCCTAAATTTTCCCAGTAGTCTAATTCTAGTCAATTATGTTCTTCAATATATTCCTCTTAATGTTTTCTTAGTCATGGAAGCTCCTAAACACATTCAAAAGACCATTAGAAATATCCAATGTACCTTCTTCTAGAGTGGAGAAACTATGGCTAAAATATGGGCCTCGGTATCAAGGGACAAATTTTACCAACCCAAAATAAAAAAAGTGGGCTCGACCTGTGAGATCTAGAACATCTCAACTCCGTCCTTAGGGAAAATATATGGTGGATATTGCATCAAAAATTGGATGGAATGTGGAAAAGGCTACGGAGACATAATTGTGAGTTAAATATCGAGTCTCAACACCTAGTTTGATTAGAAGAGGTAAGACTAGTTTCACCAATATGGAACTCATATTGGGAGTAGAAAGCTCTAACTGCTAAGAACAAGGTTTCAGTAGATAGCCACATGAACCTAATCTATATTCCGAGATGATGCATGGAAGCAACTTCTTAAACTAGCATAAGAGGATCACAATAGGGACATTAGAGATAGAATGATGAGGGGAGATCACAATTCAGTGTGTCATTATTAGAAAATGGATATACTAAACATGAATTGAGAATATGACTACTAAAGGATGAATGGGGAGTGGATGAGAATGATCCCCACTTTGAGAACTTCTATAATGAGCTCAAAACATGTCACATCAAAGTGAGAGGGGACATTGATCAGATCCACTGGGGATACTGGGTAATTGGATCTTTCACCATACAATAGTCTTATGCCCTACATAGTAGACATGCAAAGCCCCAATCGAGCTTGGTCTGGGAAAATATTTGGAAGCAACACCTGTGTAAAAAAATTAGCACTTTTCTTTGGCTACTAATACAAAGGAAGATTCTCAATTGGGATGTGCTCATCAAGAGAGGATTGCAGGGACCTTCATGTTGCTACCTATTCTGTAAGGACACTAAAAATGTGAAACATATTATCAATTTATGCCCCTATGAAACCAATGTATTGGATAAAGTTGTGTTGATATTTTGTGAATCTTATAGACAAGGAGATGGATTAAGGGACATGATTTCCCAATGGAGGAAGAATCCATTCAAAAACACCATATTAAACAGAGGATGGAAACTAACCCTGGGGTTCATCATGTAGGGTCATGGGGAGTTCACTAGCAAGGCAATATCATATCACGTCCATTCATATTGGGGATTTGAATACTCCTACAAACCTCAAAACTATATTTCCTCGTATTAAGGGGCCAAGGGGGGATATTTAATTTGACATAGTAATATAAATATTGGGGGTTATTTTATTTGGGTGGGCTGATGAATAACCTCCAAAACGTGGGATGGATTCATACCTCGAAATTATGTGTTGGATTCATATTAGTCCTAGTTTTTTCTAAGGAACAACCTCCAAATCACTCGCTAGATTCATACCCCCAAATCATGGGATGGATTTATACCTCCAAATCACTGAACTTATACAGTTTTTTTTATAATGTTTTTTTAGGTTGGTGTTTAGGTGGGTATTAAGATTCAATCAAACCTTGCTCTATGAAAACCAAGAAAAGTGAGATCATTTTTTATTGGCTCACTAGAACCAAGAAAAGTTAGATCAATATTTGTTAACAAATTATTCATTTCAACTTTTTGTATTCTAACCTTAACATTTTCATGTTTCCAATTAGGAATAATTGTTATATTGAGTTATACTTGTCACATTTATAATTATATTTTCAATTCTTTTATGCGAGGCATCCGTCTTAGTGTTATATTATAACCGACATGAACATAGGTGAAAATCTAAATCCTTATTTAGATACCCTATGTGTTATCGCAACCATGAGATGGCATCATTTAAGTTTCACCGTTTGTGTATATTTATAACTATTGCATGCTTGAAACTTAACAATGAATATTTTTCCCTCTCCTATAAAGTTAAAAAAAAGTAGTTATAACCCAAGAAAAGGTAACTAAATGTTGTTAATTACCTTGATTGTAAGAAAAAATATAGAGGAAGTGGAGGAAATTCATTGCATATTGTGAATGACCTAATCCAAGTTATGCACATGATCATATGTTGTTATTGGAAAGTAAGAGTATTTTTTCTATGTTCATTTGAGTTCAAACATCAATGATGTTTGTTTTGGTAGGAAGGTAGGGAAGTCCATCCATGAAAGGGTTTCAATTTTGCATTTTTATGGAATTTAATTTATTAAGCTCTCTATGGTTATACTTGTATTTACATGATATAAATAAGTAGATTGGTAGGTTGTGGTGTGAAACATCTGCAATTATATTTTCTAAGAATTTCATTCACTATTAGACTAACAATATTGTACATTCTTTGTTACATTGATATCTTTATTCGGTTTTTCTTTACTCCCCATTATTATTCTGTTGGATATTCCACTATCCAACGCTACAAATTGATCACTTGCCCTTGCAATCATGGTAGGATCATTATTAGCATTATAATCTTATTTTATTTAGCATCATGTTTTCTTATACTAAGATGCATTAGGGATCCTTCTTGTTACAACTTGATAATATGATATAAAGGGAGTATTAAAAATGGGTTTATAAAAATGGATACCTACAATATATGGTGAAACTAGGGGTTTTATTTGAAAGAGCATATTGGGAGTGGGTTTCAACAATACATTTCTAGGAGGAATTTTCAAATATTTAGTGAAATTAGGGATATTATTTAATATCCTGCTAACGATCGTGTTATGCAACAATTTCACTAAGTGAACCCCTGTGTGTAGGGTATTTAGAAAGAGAGGAATCACAAGGTATTAAAAATTGTAGCTACCACCACCCAAATGATCCAGAACACTACTAAACATAGCTTTAAAGAGACTCTCCAACTTAGAGTGCGGTTAGAAAATGGCCTCAAATTTGCAAAGGTCTCGAGCAAATATTTTTTCAAAGATGGAGATTTCTATCTGTAACTCCTTTTGAATACTATAATAGACAAAGGAACCCTCATGACATCCCTTCCATATGGTCGCCTCCAAGGATAATTTTAGGGGAAATTTTTTTCCCATGGGAGAAATACTTGGGTTTTAAATTTTAAATGGGTGAATTTTTATATAGATATATTTTAAATCGTTTTATAATAATTTGACCAAAATTTTTCTTTTTTTTTTTACATATGTAAATTCTTCATTATCCACAATTCACGACAATCCTTCATTTTCACCTTAATTAATATGAATGGATATTATTTTAGGAGTAAAGAGTTATACTAGATTAAAAAATATTAAAAATAACCTTATTCAATTAATAATAGGCTTACCATTGGTGGTTTAGTAGAGTCCATCATTTTGAGTGTCCCATGGTATGCATGTGATAACCAAAGTTTTTGTTAGTATAATCATACTAAAATAGTAAATAATAATTTTACAGTTCGTGGATTATGACCCCAAAGTTTTGGACATTGTTTCTTAAGATAATCGCGCTAAATTGTAAATGAACATATTATTTAAGGATTATGAGCCAACAGTTTTGGACATTCTTTCTTAAGATAAGCACGCTAAATTGTCAATGAACATATTATTTAATTTTCATTTTTTTATTTCACCATTATTTATTTATTTTTTATTTATTTATTTATTTCACCATTATTTTTTATTTTTTTATTTCACCATTATTTATTCTATTAAACCTCTATTTTTGTTTATAAATTCATTTTATAAGAGAGGTAAATTATGTTTTTAGAAAGTATATTATAATTCTATAGAAAAAAAATCCTATTTTCATGTGATAATTTATAAAGTCTATTTAAGGACTTGAAGAACTCCATGGTAATTAGAAGAAACATTTTTTTATAAACACATTATTTAATTTTCATTTTTTTATTATACCATTACTTATTTTATTAAATTATATATATATATATATATATATATATATATATATATATATATATTTCAATTAATGCTTAAAATGTTGTCTAGAAGAGGGGTAAATTATGTTTTTCTTTTCAAACATAGAAAATGAGTATATTATAATTCTATAAAAAAAATATTAAATTATGATCTTATATTGTATCAAAACATATGTTTTCATAAAAAAATTATGAATATTTCATAATGTACTGAAATATTCATATATATTTTACAAATATTTTATAATTTATATAAAATATATATTTTTATAAACATTCGTCAAAATATATATGTTCATATTTTATTATCAATCAATTAGCCTTTTAATTCTCCTGCTTACAAAGAGGATTCACCCAATTATTATGCATGTAAATTTATGGAGGTATCTTAAAATTTTCCTTGGTCTCCTCCAGAATCAAGTTACATTAAGTTAAATTGCACTGGTCCATCAAAAGGAAATCAGAGACTAGCTAGATATGGGCGGGTACTTTGAGATCATAGAGGTAATGTTCTTTGGATTGTGTAGGCTTGATTGGGCGTGACACTAAAAACACACTTGAGATTCAAGGATTAAGTCAAGGCCTAAGAGTTGTGATTCACTATGGCTTCTCCTACCTAGAAGTGGAAGTTGACTCTTAGATCCTGGTTTGAATGCTATAAAAAATTCTCAATGGATCCCCCATTCAAAAAATTTTGATTAGTTGGAGACTAGATCTAGGACTATGGGAACTCTAGCAACTCCTTCCAAGATTGCAAGTTGTATCCCCCTCCCATTTAAAAAGAGAAGCCAATAAATTGGCAGATAGACTTACAAATCAAGGGGTTTCTTTCAAAACATAGGCCTTAAATAGCAGTTAGGACTGTCCCCACTTCTATCGCAAACTTTAAAATAGGATTATGATAGCATAGTTGCATGGAACATGAAATCACCATGGCGGGTGGCTGAGATGGGGGAGGATGACGACCTTTCCATGAGGCATGACATGACCCTTGAGACAACAGATGGCAAGAGGCTCATGATATGATTTTCTCATGATTGTACGAGGCAGGATGTGTTTTTCTCATGATAATAATGAAGGTTAGTTCTTCAAAGGTGATGGAGGTACAATGACTAGAGCTTGCACACAAGAGTTATATAGTCAAAGTGGAGAAATGAAAAATATGGATTAGGATGAGCGCGATGATAGAAAGGCCATTATGAACCATAACATTGATGGGAATCGAGAATAACATTGCTCATGAAGACGAGAGATGGCGTGAGGATCAAGGCTGAGTGAGGATTGCTGACAGGCGACGGCGTGATTGCATGCAGAGATCGACGAGGCTGGCGAGCTTGCATGCTGGGGAATTCAGTGAGAGAGATCGTTGGGCCCTCCATTATCAGAGCGTTTTGCCTACTGGTGGTGAAGGGAGGAGATCCGGAGGGCCGTGTCTGGTCAAGGCCGAACCTGAGAAGTCTAAGTAGCTATCTGAGACCTATTAAGCTGTTGTAAGAGGCGGTGGCCCTGTACCCATGTATTGAAGCTGAACCGGAGGGGTTGGACTCCAAGATGGTGGAGGAGATAGGCGATTCCTTGCCTACCTGATCGGAAGCCTTTGATAAGCTAATCGCCAATCATGCTAAGCGATCTGGGAAAAGAGAGGTGCCGAAATTCGTCAAGCGCATAGAAGATGTGTCGGAGGTAGCCCTCCCTCCGGAAGAAACGATCCGAGTAGCCCTATCTTTGTCAGATCGGGCTCTGATTGGGCAGTTTACAGGGTTGTGGCCCTCGCCCAAGTCCACCGATAGCTGGGTTCAGAGGAACTGGAGACCGCTTATAACAAAAAACGTGGCCTCCTATGCCATCGGAAGGGGATACTTCCTCTTTGACTTCGAATCGAAAGATGAAAAAGACTTAATCTTCAGGAATGGGCCCTATTTCATGGGGCCGCAAGGTCTTTACCTCAACGGATGGTCGCCAGACTTCGATCCGGAAGCCGACACCCCCAAAGCTGTCCCAGTCTGGGTCAGATTGCCCAATCTACCTATGCACTGCTGGAATCCCAAATCCCTTCAAGCTATAGGGGACGCACTGGGAAATTATATTGACATGGCCAGCCCAAAGGATCAATATGCTTGTGCCCGCATCTGTGTGGAGGTCGACCTCGAAGCCGGGCTGCCAGAAGCCATTAACCTCACGGTGGGAAATTGGTCTCACATTCAGAAACTGGACTATGAAAAACTCCCCTTCAAGTGCAGAGGGTGCCACAAGTACGGGCACTTCATCCGAAACTGTCCCAAAACTCCGATCCAGCAGGAGAAGGGGGAAGGATGGCACAGGGTGAACAGATCTAGAGCTAAAAACCAAAATGGTGGGGGATCTAAGAAAGGTGAGGGAAGTGGTCCATCCGAAATATCCCAGGAGCCTCCAAGCCCTACAGAACCAGTGGAAGCAAGGGAGGAACCCTTAGAAATAGAAGACAGATCCAGCCCCGAAAAGAGCAAGGAACCGGATACAATCATCCCAGACCAAGGAAGAGACAATGAGGATGACACAGCGGAAACCAAAGCACGAGAGAGTCAAGGAAAAACCGATGAAGAACCGGACTCGGAAGAGGACGAGGAGGAAGAAGGGGAAATTGAAATAACAACCCCAAGGTGGAACAAAACAAAAGGAAGGAAATCTAGGAGGGAAGTACGGGAGAAAGCAACATTCAAGGACATGATGCAAGGTTCCCAGCCAACCTTGGAAAGGATGTTCAAAAATCCAAGAAATACTCGTCAACAAGGGCATGCCTCGAAAGGGATGCCTTCAGCGCAAAAAAGTAAGTAATGAGGACAATTTCCTGGAACTGCAGAGGGCTCGGAAGCAAAGGCAAAGAAGAAGCCATGCTAGATCTTATCTCTCTCCATCATCCGGACATTCTGCTGATTCAGGAAACCAAATTGGAGGATACTGCATTCCTCCAAACATGTAAAAAATTTTGGAAAAAAAAAGGTGTTGCTGCTCTAAGCTCTAGA
>LPNX010366316.1:40652-59347 GCA_001517045.1 Pseudotsuga menziesii | reverse complement strand
TGTCTAAGGAAGGGGAGATTGATTGGTTTATTGTACTCTTGATCAGCACCTTTTAGCTGAACCATCTAAATTAATATAACCGTTTTTGTGAAAAAAAAAAACATTGATGGGAATCATGGAAAAATGAAGGATTCGAGCGAATCTGGATCGTCATCTATTACTCTCTCTTAGTTTCCCTCCTACAAGGAATTATGACCCAAACAATCAGTTGCAAAACTTGTATTATGAGAAGCGTTGGATGTGAGTTCAAAGTAGTGAATCTGCTATATATTTGGGAGAGTCACTATGGGAAGAGGGGACAAAGGCAAGTGGAAGGCCCTATGGATAACCCCAAAACAATGAAATATTTCAAGGCAGCAATAGAAGCTGCTCTACACTTCCAACAACATACCCCTTCCCATCTTAAGAGAGAAATTGTTGGAGCAGAGGGATTAATTTAGGCTATATAGTATGAGATGTAATCATAGGAGAAACTGGCAAGGCTTGCAGAATGGGTGTTGGATCCCAGCAACACCACGTCACATATGGTTCTTTAACATTGGTCCCTTTACCTCTACTAATCTATGAAATCATTGTTGGGTTGGGCATGATTGTTGATAGAGACAAAAGCATTGCTGACTTCTAGAGGGATCTCACGCTACTAAGCAAATATGAGGGTGGGCATTTATTTGATGCTTTCCAACATTGATATCATGGTGCATCAAAAAGGGGTTGTGTTTTAGGTTTGTAGTGTGACTCTAAGTTCCTGTGTTTTAACCCCTTAGGCAATAACCAATTTGGACTGCAAGGTTGTCGAGGCCACCAAGGATCCTCCCCCTTGACCTTCTGGCTATGGAAAAATCTCAATCCTTTTGGTTAAGGATTTGACCTTTTAATTCTCTGCACATTGGCTTTAGGTAAATTCACTATAGACACAACTTCTTTATATCTTAGTTATAGTTATAACTCTATTTATCATAGTTACAGTCCTAGAAATTATAGTTACGCTCTACACCAGTACAGTTAAGGTTACAATTATAGTTCTAGAAACACCATGTTTTGGACAATGGACATGAATCAAACTCTATGTTGGGATTATAGTTGACTATTCACGTTCAAGAGCTCAAACATGTTATGTTTACCACTATGTGGAAGATCCTCTTGGACTCATAGTTGTATCATTTTATAGTTTTAACTATCCAATACTTTCTCTCTCTTACTTAGAAACAAAAGAAAGATCCCTTGTGGTTTAATGGTTGTCAGTGAACAGTGAGAGTCTGTCTGAGAGGTATTTTCACTCATATTGTTAAATATATTGCGATCTTGGTATTTATTGTCTAAGGGAGGTTCCAACAAGTATTTCCCTCTCATCGTCGAATGATTCGTCAATCGCAAAGATCAATGGCTATTATCTGAGAGCCATTGCATTTATGTAGAAAGTTTCCAAATTAGTTTTCTTGGATGGTGTAAATATTTTGGACTATGGAACAAAATCTTCCACTACCTCGACATTATGTTTTCCTCTTGCTGGAAGAAATCATTTACCATTGAAACATTTTTCTCATTGTTGGAATGGTATTCCTCTTTGACAAGGAATTTCCCTTACCACCTCAGAGTTGAGCAAAGGTTTGGTTTTTCGTATTTGAATTGCCTTGGTTCCAACATAATCTAGAGTTTCAAAGAATGCAAAATTTATAAATATGGAAGTATCTATGTTAGTAAGACAGACATGACATAGGCCTATTGTTTATGGATCAAATGAGCCTTTTGTTATTTTCTTTTTTTTCCTCCTCTCTCTCCCCATAAATATTGTTTCTTTCTCTCCCAAAACCTTCAATTTTTATTGAGTCAGCCTTAGAAGCTTAACCATCACAATGGTTCGTTTCCACTTCTCAAGGAAAAAATTTAGACTTTTCTCTCTTTGTCAAATAATTAATTTTAATAAATTATTACAAGAGAGTTTTTTTTTTCCTCAATGAGAATCCATTTTATTAATAAAGGAACTCAAATATAAAAGGAAAACACCATTACTATGGTGAAAGTACTAGATGTAGGCAAATATCCTTATCCCCCATTTGTATGGTACTAGGCTTTAGTTCTCTTACTAAGGGTCAAGCTTAATGTAAAGTCTAGGTAATCAATTCTTGAATTATTCACTAAAATGTAGCCTAGCGTAATGTAGAGTCTAGCTTAATGTAGAATCTAGGTAATCAATTCTTGAGTTATTCATTAAAGTGTGGTCTAGCTTAATGTAAAGTCTAGATAATCAATTATTGAATTATTCACGTAAGTGTGAAATTATCACAATTGATCGAAGAAACATTTATAGAAGAGATATTCATCTTGAAGCCAAAATCTTAAAGCTTGACTTTTGACTATATAGCATAAGTAGAAGACTATTCAATATGTATTCATTTAATGATAGAATAAGTAGAAGACTATTCAATATGTATTCATTTAATGATAGAAAAAGACTAAGCCAGTTTCTATGAAATTTCTACAAACAAAGCCATTTGTGATTAAATATGATCTTCAATTTTGTAAAAACAAAGACATTTGTGATTAAATATGATAAAAAGTTTAAATAAATAGAAAACAGTTGTAATTAAATATAATCAAGGACTTTGTATAAACAATGAGAGTTATTTGTGATTAAATATGATCATATACTTTGTAGAAACAAGTACATTTATGATTAAATATGATCATTGAGAACGAGTAAGCCAACCACCAAACAAAGACATTTATTCGTGATTAAATATAATTAAAGACGTGTACAAACAATTTTCGTTTGTGATTAAATATGATTGGTGGAAGACTAGGCCACATTTGTAGCATATATGAATAATGTGTAAAATTTTATGAATTTGCTTGTGCAAAACCATTGTCTCTCCCAAATGTGTAAAATTCCCCCTTATCCTTATGTACACAATAACAAGTTGAGGAATATCCAGCATATAAGAAGCGACCTAAACCCCTAAAAAACTTGGCTTGAGCCTGCCAATCCAAGTAGATAGATAAAGACTCTACATTGACTCTACGCCTTTCATTGAGTCTTTGACTCGCCTGCCTCATTCATCAGTCATTCTCATTCTCGTCTTAGGGGAAAGAGAATCAGTCGAATTCCTTCCGAGTCCATAATAAGTAGCAATGGATCAAAGCACGCGGAGAAGTTCGTTCTTCATGAAGATATAGTTCTCTACAGGCCTGTCTATTTACAGGTCTATCTATTTCCAGTGAAGACGATCTATCAAACCCTCCATCTCATTAATGTTTATAACACACAGTTACACATGGCAGGTTTTAATTCGTTTTAATTCGGTCTCTACATATTGACGAAATTGCGAGACAAACAACCCCTAAAAAACTCCTTCGGCGTAACAATACAGTTCTAAAAACACTTATAAAAGATTAAATAATGACGCACCTTTGAATATAATTTTGGAGAATCAGGTGAGTTCAACATAAATCCTACGGTTGTTTGACAATGTGCATAGCATGAATTGATAAACAACCCTTCAGTAGTTGAGTTAAACACGGGTGTAACTGCACTGATCATATCATTCCTAAACCATGTGATGGAAGAGTAAAATATATGTGTAATCTATCAACTAACTTGGAATTCTACCAGAAATCCATGGTGTTGAAAGTAATTACCTTCCATTATTTTCAATTACCATGGGTAGAAGGGTGCTCGACTATGTGCTTAAGGTTGGTGCCCACGAATTTGTGGAGTTTTTCAAATACTATCGTGGTTTCTCGTTCATCCAGGGGTCGTCATTCTGGACATAAAACCCTAAAAAACCGAGCGAATGGAAAACATTGGTGTAATGAGGGATCCAAGCAGATTTTATGCATCATTTGGAACATTTTAGCAAAAATGGTTCGAGAACGAAGTCTGGAAGTTCTTCGAATCACATTCTTTTAACATGAATCGAGATAGGCTAAGTTGCATGCAAATAACGTGTCGACTTCACCTCACAACACAACCATGCAAGCAATTGACATGTAAGTAGGCTGCATGCAAATAACGTTCAAGAGCTCAAACATGTTATGTTTACCACTATGTGGAAGATCCTCTTGGGCTCAAAGTCGTATAATTTTATAGTTTTAACTAACAAATACTTTCTCTCTCTTACTTAGAAACAAAAGAAATATCCCCTGTGGTTTAATGGTTGTCAGTGAACAGTGAGAGTCTGTCTGAGAGGTATTTGCACTCAGATTGTTAAATATATTTCAAACTTGGTATTTATTATCTAAGGGAGGTTCCAACAAGTATTTCCCTCTCATCGTCGAATGATTCGTCGGTCGCAAAGATCAATGGCCATTATCTGAGAGCCATTGCATTTATGTAGAAAGCTTCCAAATTAGTTTTCTTGGATGGTGTAAATATTTTGGACTATGGAATGAAATCTTCCACTACCTCGACATTATGTTTTCCTCTTGTTGAAAGAAATCATTTACTGTTGAAACATTTTTCTCATTGCTGGAATGGTATTCCTCTTTGACAAGGAATTTCCCTTACTACCTCGGAGTTGAGAAAAGGTTTGGTTTTTCGTATTTGAATTGCATTGGTTCCAGCATAATCTAGACTTTCAAAGAATCCAAAATTTATAAATATGGAAGTATCTATGTTAGTAAGACATACATGCCATAGGCCTATTGTTTATGTATCAAAAGCTCTTTTGTTATTATCTTTTTTTTCCTCCTCTCTCTCCCCATAAATATTGTTTCTTTCTCTCCCAAAACCTTCAATTTTTATTGAATTAGCCTTAGAAGCTTAACCATTCACAATGGTTCGTTTCCACTTCCCAAGGAAAAATTTTAGACATTTCTCTCTTTGTCAAATAATTAATTTTAATAAATTATAACAAGAGAGTTTTTTTTCCCTCCTTAATGAGGATCCATTTCATGTTAATAAAGGAACTCAAATATAAAAGGAAAACACCATTACTATGGTGAAAGCACTAGATGTAGGCAAATATCCTTATCCCCCATTTGTATGGTACTACGCTTTAGTTCTCTTACTAAGGTTCAAGCTTAATGTAGAGTCTAGGTAATCAATTCTTGAATTATTCACTAAAGTGTAGCCTAGTTTAATGTAGAGTCTAGGTAATCAATTCTTGACTTATTCATTAAAGTGCGGTCTAGCTTAATGTAAAGTCTAGGTAATCAATTCTTGAATTATTCACGAAAGTGTGAAATGCTCACAATTGGTCGAAGAAACATTTATAGAAGAGATATTCATCCTGAAGCCAAAATCTTAAAGCGTGACTTTTGACTATATAGCATAAGTAGAAGACTATTCATCTCCAAGGGTTAGCTTAATTGGTAAGACGTGCGCACACTCTCTTGGTTCGGGGAGAGGTCACTGGTTCGAGCCTTGAGTCCTTTGGGGTTAGGCCTTCTGCTAGGATGGCCGACGGTTTACCACCTTTACCATCCACTAATGTAGAGAAGTATTACTAGGTTTCCCGTGCATATTTCCATATGAAAAAAAAAAGAAAAAAAAGTAGAAGACTATTCAATATGTATTCATTTAATGATAGAAAAAGACTAAGCTAGTTTCAATGAAATTTCTACAAACAAAGCCATTTGTTATTAAAGATGATCTTAAACTTTGTAAAAACAAAGACATTTTGTGATTAAATATGATCTTAAACTTTGTAAAAAACAAAGACATTTGTGATTAAATATGATAAAAAGTTTATATAAATAAAAAAAAGTTGTAATTAAATATAATCAATGACTTTGTATAAACAATGAGAGTTATTTGTGATTAAATATGATCATATACTTTGTAAAAACAAGTACATTTATGATTAAATATGATCACTGAGAAGGACTAAGCCAACAACTAAGGTAATCGTACAAACAAAGACATTTATTTGTGATTAAATATAATTAAAGACGTGTACAAACCATTTTCATTTGTGATTAAATATGATTGGTGGAAGACTAGGCCACATTTGTAGCATATATGAATAATGAAACACAACCATTTGTGATTAAATATGATTGAAGACTATGTACAAACAAATGTCATTTGTGGTTAAATAGGATTGGTTGTAGACTAAGCCACCTTCAATGATATTTGTGCAAACTAAGACTTAGTACCTACAAAGACATTTGTATTAAATTTGATAGATGGAATACCAATCATATCTTTTTTATAATACCAATCAATATCCATGTTCCATTTACTTATTTAATATGTATTTTAAGATTTTTTTCCATTTACCTATTTATTGTGTTTTAAGATTTTTTAATTTATGTAGATAGGTTTATTTTATTTTATAATATTTTGGTCTATTTATTTAATGTCTTTTAAGATTTTCTTTCATTTACTTATTTATTGTTTTTTAAGATTTTTTAATTCATGTTGATAGGTTTATTTTATTTTATAATATTTTGGTTCATCATTATAAATATTAAATATTTTTAAATATTTTATTTATAATTTATTATTTTAAAATTATATGTTTGAATTATTTAAATCATTGTTTTATTTAATAAAAAATAAATTTAACATTTCAAACAACTCTCCTTAAATCAAATTTTACAATATTAATAATTAATAATTGCAATTTTATTAATATACAATATTTTTTAATATATATTAAATAAAATATAACATTCTCATTTTTCAAATATAACATTCTCACTTTTCAATACGATAGTTAAAAAAAAATCATCAAATATTCCCATATATATTATTACAAAGATAAATGTGTTTTTAGAGATTAGACTTTGGAGTGAACTAAAACTTATATTATTTTTAAATTGCACATAAAAGAGACAAGTGTATGGTTCAAATGGATTTTATGGAAGTTGTTTCAAAATATATATATAAGTCGTAACTATACATAGATAACTAGTAGTTTATACATGAATAACTGGTATTTGATGCATGGATAACAATCACTTAGATAACAAGTTAAATAGTTTTGCTAGTAATAAAAGANATCCAATTGCCTCTATACACCCCCACAGAGTCATTAAATACCCACAACTAAGTGCCTTACATTTCCCATTAATATAACAATTTAAAATGTCACTGTCACTTGCATGAAAACATCACCAACATGATAAATAACAAGGGCTACGTGGTAGCTAGTCCCTGCTACTTATGTTCATGGTGATGTTGTCATTGCTCATGAATGGATGAACGGATATTTAAACCAAAAAATAAAAAATTGTGTTTTTCTAGATTACACCAACATAATATGTTTTAAATCATAATTCGAGTGCAGAAATAACAACCCAAAATTTTATTAATCCTTCATACATTGTAGCCTGGGGTTTCTTTTTGCAGAATCCGTGTTCCTTTAATATCATCAAACAATTGGAAATATTTTTTATTTTGTATCAAATCCATGATATATGCTACAACGAGAAATGTAAATACACAAAAACATTGTACAAATGATATATGTATCCAATCCATTTGAAACACAATACTACACCAAATCGATGTTAAAAACATAAAGACATGAAAACATTGTGTAAACGATATTTATATTGTAACTTTATAAACATTTATGAACAAAATTTTGACATCTGGTGATGTCGTATAATTTGCAAAGGTCATATCATTTGTAAAAATATGTAGGACATAAAGGTCATATCATTTGCAAAATGATGGAAGACAAAGCTTCATTCTATGTTCAATATAATGAGTACATCAAAGTTCAAGTGCATACATGATATTTGTATTATAGTTTTTATAAACATTTACATACAAAATTTTGGCATCTCATTATGTCGTTTGCAAAAAGCTGCATGGCAAAGTTTCATTTTAAGTTTGACACATCCAAGTTGTTGATTATGGCATACTATTTGCAAAAAGATACAAGACTTTGATCAACTATATCTCCTTAACTTTAGGACAGAGTAAGAGCTTGGAAATAAAGTTTAGAACATAAAATAAGAGTCTATAATAGAATATATTAAAAATGAGTAGTACAATTTTTTAATATTTTAGTAACCTAAACCTACCACCATATTCTGGCAATCACTCACCATTGAACTGGTTAAATGAGGCACGCATAGCACACAACGATATTCTATGGTTGGATTACTACTCCTCTTGACCATTCAACTTTGTGATAAGCTTATGCACTTGGAAACAAGTGCATTGCTCTAGGAGTGAGTATGGACCAAAGCTTGGCATAAGGTAAAATTTTGTTTTTGGAGTCGAAACCCACTGGGAGAAATCATATCCTCTCCACCCAGTTTCTTCACAAAGAACTCTCCATAATGATCGCTCACACGGTTGTTGAGCTCGAGAATTTATCATACGACCTTTCCTCGAAGGCCCCCGTTTTAAAGGTAACCTTTCCTCCATCTATAGGGAATAAGCACATTCAAATGCCTCTTAATGTTGTGTGTCCCTTAATTCAGTGTTTGGCATTGGTGTTTTGTTGTGCACTTGGAAGGTATTCTGAATTGAGTAATGCAAATAATGAAATTATATGTGTATGCCTATGTTATTCTTCTTTTTTTGTAAGGAAGATATTTTACATATATAACTACAAATTTCAAAATTACCTGTGACTAAAAAGGCTCGTGAACCCTCTTAACAATGCAGGTTGAACATTAAGTTTTCAGACCTCGGTCGTATTGCAATATGGAAGTTGTCAAGGACATAGTAAATATACTATTTCATGTTGATAGGGTCATCTATTTTCATTTCATCTAGCCCTAAACTAAGCGCACTACGCTGTAGAGACTAGCTACCACATAGACATTAAATGTGGATCGATAGCATTTATAGCCAAATACCATTCTCATTTTCGAGCATTGGTGAAAGCATGGAAATGCAACATAAGATTTTAGTTTAAACTCACCACCCCATGAGAAAACACTACAGAGGAGTTTGACAGAGGCAATGGGGAAAATGGGTAGTCAAGATTCACCTTCCCCGGATTCGAATGCGCCTCTGACTTGGCACCTTTGAAGTCAGAGAAGAAACGGCTCTGGCATATGACCGAGTTGCTTACAAACGACGAGGTGAGTGTGCTCGGCTTAATTTCTCTCATTTCTTCTAAAAAGAACTATTAGAATTCCTATCCAGGTTCCACTAACAACATGATTCCTCGCCTTTCTATTGAAAATCATGATTAGAAATATGCTTATAACGATGACCCAGTTTATATAAATGTATATAAGTGTGACCCAGTTTATATAAATGTATATAAGGGTGACCTAGTTCGAGTAATTGCATACAACGACAACTCAGTTTAGATAAATGTATGTAAGAGTGAACCAGCTCGAATAACTGCACATAAGGATGATCTTGTTTGCAAAACCACTAGTTTAACAAAATCCAAACCTGAAAGCTCTAGCAGCCATGAATCCTCACATGCAAAAGTTGAGAGAATTATATGGAAGGAGGAGGATGAGAATTGGTTGAACAATTTTCCAGTTTTGGAGGCAGACATGACATGGGATTTTCTCAGTCGGTGCTTAGACCTTGACATTGAATCCAATTAGAGTCGAACTTATGTATTGGAGGATGAAAAAGCATGTCTCGCCTCTGGTAAGTTTGAATTGAAAGGTGTATAGCTAGGTTATTGCTAAAAGTCCAGTCTTAGTGCATCATCCTTGGAATTTTGCAAATGTATCGAGTTAAATATCTATGAACCCATTAACTAGTTGCCATCCATTGGTTCCTTAGGACCTTTTTAACCAAATCCTAATCCAAATGACTAATGATAGAAAAATTCATAACTGGCTATTATGGACCTCTCTCCCATTACAACCCAGGATCAGACCTCCTCTCCTGAGCCAGGGTGAGAACATGGTGGGTACCTAATCATAGTTAGGTGAAAATTTGGAACCATATATCGAATTATGTTTGACACATTCACAAGAAAGTGAACCATATCTGTGTGAAGGAACTATGTAGCCCTAAACTAAGAATAACTTGATTCAATAGTATCGTTGACTTCAGTCCATGCAGAAAACTAAGTTAAACATAAACAAACCTGATTAAACCTAAAATTTTAAAAATTTGTGAGATGAATGGAACAATCGAATTTACGTAGTGATTAACCTTAAGAAATTAGTAAGTTCTATGATTCAAACGGATGTATTTCTAATTATTAATGAACTTAACTCATACTAGATTCAATTCCATGTAAAGTTCTTTATTTTGAGAAACAAAAGAGGGGAAATTTGAAAACCTTGAAAATCTAAGGATTATGGACTAATTAGTTTCTAGATCCCTTGCTAAGAACTGTTAAGCTTTCAGTGGTTTCAAAAACTACTGAAAGCTTTTTAGAAACAAGGAATTCCTTCTGGGCAAGTAAGAAAGGGTTTCTAAAAACTGTTAAGAAATAAAACTAAGAAATATTTTAAACTGTTTACATACCTCTTTATATAGAACTTTGAAGAAACAATCAAAAGATAAGGAAGACTACCAAAGTCTGACATCAATGCCACTTCTGCGCACTACTTAGTGCAAATAGAAACTCTGAACATGCGATTTCCGCTCACTACTAACTGCAAATAACAACTCCAAAGAGATAGTAACAACAAGGCAGAGTAATCACCAAATATGCAAATCCATGTTGAAATGAATTTAGATAGGCTACAATAAAAGACCCACACTAGTCATCAAATATGCGAATACAATGGAAAGTTCAACAAGGATAGAAGAATCTGGATGGCTACTCCAATCAATGCAACATTTAATATGGAATGACTTTCTATGACGCACACTAGTCATCAAATATGAGAATACAATAGAAAGTTAAACAAGGATAGAAGAATCTGGATGGCTACTTCAATCAATGCAACATTTATTATCGAATGAGTTTCTATGAAAATGCATTCAATAGCCACTAAATCATAACAGAGATAACGGAGTTGTCTAACTATGGGACTTTTTGATTTTCGGGCTGTTTTTTGCCAAAATCCGGTGAATTTAATTTACAAAAACTGTAATTTCCGTTGTTTGTTGGGCGATTTTAAGCTCAGAAATGAAATCAGGTAACATAGAAAACCCTCAACACCCACTCTATAAGATCTAGCAGTGTTTTTGGAGCTTTTTAAAAATTCCATTAAGATTCCTGACAAAAAACTGATAAAAACTAGCAAGAATCAAAGGTCAAAAAGTCCCATGTTTAAACAACTCGATAACAAACTAAGCTTGACCGAAAAAATAATCTTTACAAGTACACGTGGACATCCACAACAAACATATAATAAATGCTAATTAAGTACGAGGCCTAAGAGATCAAGAAGCGTATTAACATTAAATATTTTAACAGACTCATTGTTTCTATTTTAACAGACTCATTGTTTCTATATACTTTGATATTTCTCCAAAATTGCATATAGAAAAAATACAAACATAGGTGTGAATACAAACACGTGGCCATTGGTTGCCATCACTTTCTTGACCAAGAACAATGATTACGCGATAAGATGCAAGCGAATCAGATAAAGGTAATTGTAATTATTTTGTATTTATAAAATGTAAATTTATGTTATAATGTAAACATTATCACAGTCTGCATAAATTTTTGGTCAAGGCGCTGATTAATATAAAGTCAACGAATCGTATTTGGTCAAGGCTTCTTAATATAAACTCAACGAATTATTATCCGATTGCAATATATCCTGCGGCAGGCCGGGATATGGGCAGGTATAATAATAATTTATTGTTGATTAATTTTTGTATTCACAATGAAGGCCACGCACGTAACTCCCATTTTCAAATTTAATAAAAGGTGTAGACCGAAAATTTTGGCAGGCGTCCGTTTTCAACACTTCAAAGCTTAATTGACTGGACTACACAGAAAAGTCCAGAGAAAAACGATATAGAAAAGGATTATTCGCACCTCATTTTTATATGTAAATTCAACTCTCTCAGGTTTTAGTTCGCACTTCTGGCTTTCTTGCAACCATGGACAAATGCAATGGTTTGATAGCCATCAGTATGCTCCTGCTGCGTTTATTGGCTGTTACTACTGCTCAACCAGGTCATCCCACTTTCTAACTTCAACAAAATACTGGACTGTTTCTGATTTCTCATAGTTTAGAATCTTGATCTCATTTCTTTATTTTTCATGTTTGCTTGACAAGGTATTGTTTTATTCATAGCAGGATTTCTAAGTATAAACTGCGGAGGCAAAACAAGTCACACTGGCCAAAACGGTATAGAGTGGGTCTCTGATGCTAATTACATTGACGTTGGTGAAACAGGAGACATAGGGAACGCCACTGAACAATCCCTCGGTTCTTCTTTGTATAGTCTACGCTTCTTTCCAAAGCCTCACAATAAGTCTTGTTATCACCTGCCTGTGGCCCCCAATTTCCCTCTCCTTTTGAGACTGTGGTTTGTCGTCGGAAATTACAGTGGATTCCAAACTTTGCCAAGTTTTGCTTTCTCTATTGAAACAGTGGATATGTTGGCTGTAAAAAACATAACAACTACGGATAGAATTGGAGTTTATGATGAAATCATCTTGGTTACTTCAGGCACAGTAATTTATGTTTGCTTAATCAGAACTTCTGATACTGATGATCCCTTCATCACTGGTATCGAGATGAGGACCCTCCAGGATGGTGTGTATGGACACGCTAAGCCAGGAACAATGCTGCACTCAGAAGCCAGACTTGCTGGAAACTCGACGGTGAGGTAAATATTTTGAATTTTTAACAATATTTCTTGTGATGTATATAAAATAATTTCGATGCCTTGAGTTAATCAGGTATCCGCAAGACAACTTCGACCGCCTCTGGGGATCAGCAGATTCGTATTTTGGTCCTCCAGAATCATATCTTGCAACTTCTGAAGAGTCCGTTTCAACTAACAATACCGAAGACCTTCCTCCAACTGCTGTCATGCAAAACGCGTGGATTTCAAACAGCTCATCTCCCTTTGGGCTTCAGCTAACATCACCGACCAAATCATTACTGCTGTTGTATTTTGCAGAGATCGAAAGTCTAAATATGTCTGAATCAAGAACATTTTATGTCACCATAAATGGTGAAAGGAGTTCTGAAAACATAACTTTGACACGAAATCACTCTGCCTTGGAGCTAGCTTTAGAATCAGATAAAGCTAAATACGATTTTAACCTTCTTAAGGCCGGCAACTCCACTCGACCTCCTATACTCAACGCTGTTGAGTTCTACACTCTAGTTGATACACAACCTGCAACATATTCACAAGATAGTAAGTGCCATTACTAAATTTCCCGTCCTCAATTTAGGGATATTATCCTTCAATGGCTAACCCATTTGTTCTTAAACTCCAGTTGACGCTTTTGATGCTATCAAAAACTGGTTTGACATTAAAGATTGGATTTCTGATCCATGCTTTTTGAGCCAGTGGGAAGGAATTGGCTGTGATAGCACCTCTTCGGCGATTAGAATTACGGGAATGTAAGTGTAATTCTTCGATTTGTGTATATCTTATTGGTGGTGATATTGTAAGTGATCACGATAATACTTTTTTTGGCCAGCGATTTGTCAAGAAGGAATCTTACTAGATCGGTGCCTCACGATATTGGACAGTTAACTGCATTACTTAATTTGTAAGCAGAATTTGAATTTTTTTCCTCTATAATCCAAATTACTATTATTCATTATAACTCTTATAACAAGAGAACTTTACTATTATTTATTATATTTATTATAACATTGATCTATTCTTGTTAAAAAATTTTACTATTATTTATTATAACATTGATCTATTCTTGTTAAAATTAGCAGGTCACTGGATCATAATTATTTGATGGGATCATTGCCAAATTTATCTAATTTAACCAAATTGCAGAGATTGTAAGTTTCTTTTTGAGGCTGAAGCCTGAAATTACTTTCTAGTCATGAATTTATACATTTTTGAAAAAAACCAAAATTTACTTTGTTAATTATTATGCAGACATCTACAGAACAACAACCTGAGCGGTATTGTTCCTGATTGGTTATCTGAACTCAAAAGCCTTACAGAGCTGTGAGTCTTATTCTCTTCTTTTATTTAACCCGTTCTTGTTCAAAGTTGAATCGAATTGAATAAGTTTTTTACAGCCACGTTTTTTATT
Source organism: Pseudotsuga menziesii (assembly GCA_001517045.1). Taxonomy (NCBI): domain Eukaryota; kingdom Viridiplantae; phylum Streptophyta; class Pinopsida; order Pinales; family Pinaceae; genus Pseudotsuga; species Pseudotsuga menziesii. The sequence goes on along the minus strand of LPNX010366316.1, from coordinate 45,311 downwards.
TATTTATGGTCACAGGTATATAGAGAATAATAATTTCAGTGGTGTAATTCCTGCTCAACTTCTCATCAATCGTTCATTAAAAATCAAGTAAGATTATCCTATTTTTATATATTAATCAAGTTGCAGGGTCATATATAAATCCCAAAATCATTTGAGTTTCTGAATTTTGTTCCCTATTTTTGTTATATTAACCGAGTTCAAATCCTCATTATGAAAACTCTCTTCCTTTGCTTGGTTGCAGTTATTCCGGAAACCCCTACTTATGTATGCATAAAGGGGAATGTATTGTAAAGAACTCAAACAAGAATAAATTGAAAGTTGTTCTCGGAATAACACTCGGTGGAATTCTAATAATAGCTGTCGCTTTGAGCATTATTTTGTTTTTGTATCGCAATAAACTTAAGAAAAATGAAAAGAGTGCTGCAACCGAAAGGCGCACTAGGGTGAATAAAGAACCACAAACTTTCTTGTACCAAGGTCATCAAATACTATCAATGTTAAAAAATATTATACTATCATATATATATATTAGGAAAGTGCCTTGTAACATTACTTTCCATAAATGGATTGCAGACCACTCAATGATCATGGTGCCAAATCCAACGAAGTCTCGTGCCTTCACTCTAGATGAGCTTATGACTGCCACACAATCCTTTACTCAAGAGATCGGGCGAGGGGGATTTGGATCGGTGTTCTTTGGTAAATTGCCTGATGGAACAAATATAGCGGTTAAAGTGCTCTCATTGTTCTCGAGGCAAGGAGCCCAGGAGTTCTTGAATGAGGTAACTCAGATATCTATTCAACTTGTTCAATTTAGATCTAATTTAACGATGTCCAACTAGGCTCCTCTTATGGGTATTGATTCTATACTAAAATTCATGTGACTTATTTAACTTGATGAACAGGTTGATCTTCTCTCAAGGATCCATCATAGGAAATTGGTATCTTTACTGGGCTACTGTAATGAGTCCAGAGAAGTTATGCTGATTTACGAGCACATGTCAGGAGGGTCACTAAGTGACCACCTTTATGGTAATTTATATTTATGGAAGATATGTTTATTTCAATTGATTGAATAGCCAAGGTAACCAGAACTTAGTATCTTTATGGCATAGTGTAATGAGTTTAGAGAAATTATGCTTATCTACAAGCACATGTCAAGAGGGTCACTAAGTGACCATTTTTATGGTAAATTTAGGGTCACTAAGTGATGATCTCTATGGTGAATTATGTTGTTGAATGATATCTTTGTTTGACAATCTCTATAGTGAATTATGTTGTTGAATGATATCTTTGTTTGAATACCACATAATGATCAAGGAAACTCACAAGCAATTGGTTATTATTTTCTTTTCCAGGAGCTAGAGCTAGAGAAATAGCACATGTCGGGCTAAATTGGAAAACAAGAGTCAAAATAACTTTAGACGCAGCACAGGGTAGCTCTCTTTGCTCAGCATTTGATTACAGTTAAAATAAGGCTGATATTTTTATTATTATACTTTATGTTATATAAGTTACCTGATCTACCTGTTGTTCCTATTTGAAGGATTGGAATACCTACACGTAGGTTGCACCCCAAAGATAATTCACAGGGATATCAAGACCGCCAACATCCTTTTAGATAGAAACTTGAACGGAAAAGTGTCTGATTTTGGACTTTCAAGGATGACAATTGATGGAGAGGCTACTCATGTTACAACTGTTGTGAAAGGAACTGCAGGATACCTAGATCCAGAGTATATCACACATAGACAACTTCTACTCTCGATGTTAAACGAATTTAATTAACTATTAAAAATAGAGGCAATTTCATTTTTCGTTTGTACAGTTCTTACATAGCTAGGTTTTCTGGGAGCTAACTATTGTGGGAGACAATTTTACAGGTATTACAGCACTCAAATGTTGACGCATAAAAGCGATGTTTATAGTTTTGGAGTGGTTTTATTGGAGATCATATGCGGTAGACCTCCCATAGATCTCAAACTACATGAGGAGAAAGTAAACATGGTTCGATGGGTAAGAATTCATATCCATGAATTATCCAAAATCTAAGGATTCTTGTGTATCATTGATCAAAATTTCAAATCTTTAACACTAAACTTTAAGTATTCAAACTAAGGATTTTTGTGTATCAATGATCCAAATTTCAAATATTTAACACTAAATTTGAAGTATGCTTATAATTATTGGCATATTTACAGGTGACACCATATCTAATTCAGATGGATGCAAATGGTGGCAATATAACAGAAATCATAGACAAGAGGTTGAGTGGAGGTTATGACATGAAATCCATATGTAGGGTTGCGAGAGTAGCAATGAGATGTGTTGAAGCTGAACCGTGTTCTAGGCCGAGCATCACTGAGGTGATGGCAGAGCTAAAAGCTTCTATTCCAATTTCAGACGAGAGTACTGCTATACAAAGTAGCGATTTGTTGGTTGGCCCGATCGATTTATCAGCAGATCAATGGAGTGAGCCCAAAGAAATGAGGTGGGGTGATAATAGCTCTAACCTTTCGAAAGTAGGGAGATAAGGTCAAACGGAGGGCAAAGCGTTTCTGTTATTTGAATCTTGGTTTTTCTGAACTTACGGATTTGTAAATGTCTATCTTAAACCACGGATTTTTTTTACTTTTAATTTTGTAAATATGTTTTACTACAACTTAATTAAGATATCTATAATTTCATGGTTCAAAACGATGGTAAACCTTTTTTTTCCTACTTTTTAATTCAATTGTGTCATCATATTTTATTACCACTTTATTATTGTTTTAAAGATTTTTAATTTAAATTTGTAAATATATTTTAATACATCTTTATTATAATGACATCTCTAATTATTTTTATTATTGTCAGTTTTTAGATGAAATCATTCCATCAATTTTTAATAATAAAACATTTAAACTACACTAACAAGAAAAAGCTCAATAAAAAAGTCAATCTTGAAGTCAGCTCAATAAAAAAGTCAATCTTTTAATAGTGAAGTTTTTCCCTCCAAACAAGTCGACCTCTAAGGCGTTAAAGAGGACGTTGTATGTTATAAATAGAAAGGCCGCCCCCTCATTTTTAATACACAACAACTCATCAAATAGCCCTGAAATTCGCTAGACACAAGTTCACTCCCTTCCTTTCAAACTGATTAGGGTGAGATATCATCTCTCTTTTTGCTTTTGTTATTAAGGTTATTGTTATTGCAAGTTGTGGGTAGTGTTGGAGTTTTTATGGGTGAGTGCAAGCTAATGAGGGTCACTTTTGGGAAAACTGAAAAATTAGGCATCCCTCAACTTAATTGTATTTTTTTAGATACTTACACAAAATATCATGCTTTGAGTAAAAAATATTAAATGTAGGAAATTGAATCACGTTTCCGAATATAAAAAGTTTATGTATTGAAATTTTTTATAACTATGTCAAGTTTCATTTTTTCTAACAATCACTTTTTATTTTTTAGGCAAATGATAAGGTATATGTTTTTGTTGGTGCAGCCTTTGAGGGCCTAAATGATTCTCTTGAGATACAAAAATTTGCAGGCATGTAGAGAACATATAACTCAAGTGCAGCCCTATTTTTCGAAAATAAAATTAGTAATTTTTTTTATTATAATTATTTAAGTGATCATTCCTCGAAAATGGTACGTCTTTTGTGGGTGCAGCCTTTGGAGGTCTTAATGAAGTAATTATGAAATGGGTTTTTTATAGAATGTAGAGGTCAGTATTTTCTAGTGCACCAAATAATTTATTTTTAAAACAATTAAGAATTGAAAAAGTTATGGAAAAAACACTAACAACATGTTTTTTGACTTAAGGAGTTAGGACACAATAGAAATTGAAAAAAAATAGGAAAATATAATTTTTTTAATAAAAATTACATATTTAGAATCTGCAGAAAAAATGCTATTTATGTTTAAGATTTCGTAAAAAATGAATGTGTGTAGCATACTATAATGAGTGCGTAAAAATGACTTCTTCAGAAACTGGAAGAAATGCCCAATTAGCTACGGTTTATCATATACCATAGCACAGGTTTGGTATTACCGAAGCAAATTCCAAACCATATACATAGGACTATTGGTGACATGCGAGCAAGTGAATTAGCATGTTTAAATTCAAATTACATTTCTCGCCCTTATAGAATTGGAAAACGTGTACGCGATAGAACTACAAAACGCGCGCGTGTTATGTAGTTCTATAACATGCACATGTTTTGTAGAGCTAAAAATATAGCACTATATGCAATATATCAAATGTATGGATACTAGTTTAGAGGGGGTGTTGAAGGGTTAAGGGCCTAGGAGGATGTTGGAAGCTCAGGTGGGGATGGTTAATAGTTGAGAGGGGATGGGGAGGGTCAAGGGCCTAGGAAGATGTTGGAAATTCAAGTGGGGATGGTTAATAGTTGAGAGGGGGTGGATAAGGATCAAGGGCCTAGGAGGATGGTGTAAGTTGGAGTGAGTATGGTTAATAGTTGAGAGGGGGTGGAGAAGGGTCAAGGTCCTAAGAGGATGTTGTAAATTCAAGTGGAGAAAGATGAATGGAATGAGAACATTATGGGTTACAAGGGTGAAGGGGAGTGGGGATTGAGAGGATTATTAAGAGAAGGAGAGGTTTTGAAGACGTATAGGGCTAGAAGCAGTACGCGAGACTTGAGTGAAGAAGGAGG
>LPNX010366316.1:38350-39726 GCA_001517045.1 Pseudotsuga menziesii | reverse complement strand
TAGAGAGAGGGGGGAGGGGTGAGTGATAGAGAGAGATAGATTGTGTGGGAGAGAGAGGGAAGGAATTGTGAGAAACAATGAGAGAGGGGGGAGGGGGGAACAATAAAGAGAGAGTGATGTAGGGAGGGATAGCGAGGGAGGTATAAATAAGGCGGAGAGAGGTTTTGAGAGATGGGGAGTGAGGGAGGGACACACTCACGCCTAGAGATAGAGAGAGAGAGGGAGGTTGTTAGAAAGAGAAGGAGAAATAAGTACACACATACACATAGAGATAGAGAGAGAGATGGAAATACAAAGTCAGGGAGGGCCAGTGAGTAAGGCATATAGGGATAGTGAGTATGGCACATGTGTATCCATAGATGTTAGAAATATTATTTAGGGATCGAGTCTGTTATTTCCTCCCTTGACCATGTTGAGGCCTTAATACCCATATATAATGCTCAAAACCTCTTAAAGGCATGTGCATATTTTCTTGGAGACCAAGCATACCTTGAGTAGGTCAAATGTGGTGTTTCAAGAAATTGTTCATTAACATGGGTGCCTCAAATATTCCATTATGGCCTAAGGAATGAACATATTCCCTCAAACATGTCTCAGAGGTCCCATACCTCCTGCTCAAAACCACCTAATTCTACTAATGGGTCAGTGCAAGAAGATGAGGGACCTTTAAGATGCAATCCTAGTTTTCAAAAACAAGATCATGTTACCAAAAAATACATCAACCCGAGCCTGACATAGCACTTGGTATGGCTCAACCCGAGCCTGACATGTCATGGGACATGTAGGATAGGAAGCCATATCGTGTACGCGTTATATAACTACAAAACGCGCTCGCGATATGTCATTATAAAACGCGTACGCGATTTGCAAATCATAAAAAAAATTAAATACAATTAAATGGGGTGGGTGCACGGCTAAACGAGATTAATTATAAATGAAATAATATGAAACACACTTTTATGCGACTCCTAAATGTTCCCAATATGTCATTATTTGAAAGAAGATTTTTCAAGTGCAACTTTTGTAATTTTCCTTTTTGGAGGAAATGTTAATTTGAAATCAGATTGAACCTACACAACTAAACTAAACTAGTGAAAATGAATGCACGTAAACTATCAAAATTGAAAAATGACCCAACCAAAATCTTTTTCACAAATAGGCCTTAATTGACCTAAAGGCACAAACTTCAAATTCTTTATTTACAAACCCTAATTGACCTTGAATAGATCACATAAAAACTAGAAACACAATTAGGACATAGGCTTATTGATTGGGAATGAAAGACATTAGAGAAGAAAGTTACTTGCTAGAATCCAAACTACATTTTTTTCACTTTTAGGGGCTACTCGTTGAGATCTAGGCCACTTTTTGCAAAC
>LPNX010366316.1:18350-33350 GCA_001517045.1 Pseudotsuga menziesii | reverse complement strand
ATGATGATGTTCATGATGTTGATAGTGATGATGATGAGGATGAGGATGATGATGTTCATGATGTTGATGGTGATGATGATGATGATGATGATGATGGAAATGATGGCAATGGTGATGATGATGATGATGACGATGGTGATGATGAAGGTGATGATGGTGATGATGATGATGATGATGATGAAGGTGATGATGATGATGAGGATGCAGATGATGATGATGATTATGAGGATGATGATGATGAATGATGACGATGTTCATGATGTTAATGGTGATGATGATGATGATTCTGCCGATGATGATGATGATGTTCATGATGTTGATGGTGATGATGATGAGGATGATGATGAGGATGATGTTGATGATGTTGCTGATGTTGATGGTGATGATGATGATGATGATGATGATGATGATGATGATGATGATGATGGCAATGATGGAAATGGTGATGATGATGATGATGATGATGATGAAGGTGATGATGATGATGATGATGAAGGTGATGAAGATGATGATGATGAAGATGATGAAGATGATGTTGATGGTGATGGTGATGGTGAGGATGATGATGATGATGATGAGGATGATGATGAGGATGATGATGAGGATGATGATGATAATGTTCATGATGTTGTTGGAGATGATGATGATGAGGATGATGATGATGAGGATGATGATGATGAGGATGATGAAGGTGATGATGATGAGGATGATGATGATGATGTTCATTATGTTGATGGTGATGATGATTATGAGGATGATAATGATGAATGATGATGATGTTGATGGTGGTGATGATGATGATGATCATGATGTTGATGGTGATGATGATGAGGATGAGGATGATGATGTTCATGATGTTGATGGTGGTGATGATGATGATGATGATGATGATGATGGCAATGATGGCAATGGTGGTGATGATGATGATGATGATGGCAATGATGGCAATGGTGATGATGATGATGATGATGATGATGACGATGGTGGTGATGAAGGTGATGAAGGTGATGATGGTGATGATTATGAAGATGATGGTGATGATGATGATGATGATGATGATGATGAGGATGATGATGATGATGTTGATGATGATGATGGTGATGATTATGATAAGGATGATGAAGGTGATGATGATGATGATGATGATGTTGATGATGATGATGGTGATGATTATGATAAGGATGATGAAGGTGATGATGATGATGATGATGATGACAATGACGACGATGGTGATAATGATGATGATGATGATGATGGCAATGATGGCAATGGTGATGATGATGATGATGACGATGGTGATGATGAAGGTGATGATGGTGAAGATGATGATGATGAAGATGAACATGATGAAGATGATAATGATGATCATGGCGATGTTGATGATAATGATGATGGTGATGATGATGTTGATGATGAGGAGGATGATGATGATGACAGCGATGGTGATGACGATGATGTTCATGATGATGATGACGACGATGGTGATGATGATGTTCATGATGTTGATGGTGATGATGATGATCATGTTGATGATGATGATGGTGATGATGATGATGATGATGTTGATGGTGATGATGATGATCATGTTGATGATGATGATGATGATGATGATGATGATGGTGATGATGAAGGTGATGATGAGGATGAGGATGAGGATGATGATAATGATAATGAGGATGAGAATGATGATAATGATGATGGCGATGGTGATGATGTTGATGATGATGATGATGATGAGGAAGGTGACAATGATGATGATGATGAAGATGAATATGAAGATAATGAAGATGATGATCATGTTGATGATGATGATGATGATGAAAATGGTGGTGATGATGAAGATGATGAGGAAGGTGATGATGATGATGATGATGACAATGGTGATGATGATGAAGATGATGAGGAAGGTGATGATGATGATGATGATGACAATGGTGATGATGATGAAGATGATGAGGAAGGTGATAATGATGTTGATGTTGATGATGACGATGGTGATGATGATGTTCATGAATTTGAAGATGATGGTCATGTTAATGATGATGATGATGATGAAGTTGAAGATGATGATGAACGCTATTTTTGGTTTTACAAAATGCGCATGCGTTTTGTCTCCACATAACGCGCTCGTGTTTTGTCTCCACATAACGCGCACGTGTTTTGTTTCTATATAACGCGCACGCATTTTGGCTAGTTAAATCGTGCTCACGTATTGTTTAAATTCAAAAATTTATTCCCTCCAAATGATAAGGCCGAGCCTCCACCCATGCTTTCGTGGAATTCCTATGCCTATGTGTCTGCTTTGTACTTTGCTTTGGATTCAACATGCTTGTGCCTTGGAGTATGATCAACCATGGCTAATTCAACATTATATCCAAATTTTCAATATGCTCGAGTTTAGCGGTTCGTCTGATTATGCTGCACACCTCCATTTTTTATGAGATTTTAGAAACAAATATGGTTTTTTTGCAGATTCTAAATATGTAAATTTTAACAAGAATACATAATTTTTTCTATTTTTTTCTTATTTATCTTTTTTCATCACTCCTCAACTCAAAAAACACACTAGTAGTGTTTCGTCCATATCTCTTTCGTTTCTCAACCATTTAAAAAAAAAATTGTATGGTGCACTAAAGAAAACCAATCTCTACATGTTATAAAAAAACAATTTTCAAATAATTACCTTAAGACATTCAAATGCTGCACCCACAAATGATGTACTGTTTTCGAGGTTTGATCTCTTAGATAATTAAAAAAAAAATTAAAAAATTTATTTTTATTATTGGAAAAATAGTCGTGCACTAGTCCTATATGTTCTCTATATGTATACCGGTTTTCGTAAGTTTATTCCATCATTTAGACACTCATACGTTGCACCCACAAAAACATATACCCTATAATTTGTCACAAAAATAAAAAGTGCCCGTTAAAATTTATCTAACTTTAGATAGTTAACACCATTTTCAATAGAAAAAAAAAAATATTTGGAAAGGTCATTCAATTTCCTACATTTCTTGTTTTTTACTGATCGCAACATTCATTGTGTAAGTGTCTCAAAATATCCATGCAAGTTGATGGATGTCTGTTTTTTTTCAGTTTTGTATTGCATCTAACGCGCCAAAAGAGACCCTCAACTTCTTGCACACACCCTAACATCCATATTCATAGTCCAAATATACCTATGAGATGGCATGTGTGATTTTTTAAGGCATCATTCCTATCCATGGATGCATATAAGCTTTAGTTAGGGCCTAAGGCCATAGTTTCCTCCATTGACTATGTCCATGGCCTTGAGATGCATACCTAGTGCTCAACAAATGATGATGGCATGCATATCTCGATTAAGATTCAAATGATTCACTTTAAACATCATGTGTGGTGGTTGGAGGCATCAATTTTCTCCCTAAATGGTTAACAACATACTTTAAGTCCTAAGGACCAAGTGTCTCCCCCGCCCCACCCATGTGAAGGGGCCTAATATATGTACGTATTGCTAAAAATGTTCTAATGGAACTAGTATCCCCATTTCAAGGTAAATAAAACCATGGAAGGATCTATTGAGGTTGTTCAACACATCATTCTTGGCTCTAAATGGATAGAAGTAAGGAGAAGATTTATAGTGCTTAATCCCATATTGTTCTGTCAGTGCTTTCATTGATTTAGAGACAAACTGTGCTCCATTGTCAGTTACAATTTCACGAGGGATTCCAAAGCGAGTAAAAATTTCTTCATAAATAAACTCTATGATTGATTTCTCAGTGGCTTTCAATAGAGCTTTTGCCTCAACCCACATAGTCTCATAGTCAGTACAGACTAAAATATATCTCTTCTTCCGTGACATTGGTGAGATTGGCCCAACAAAGTCCAATCCCCATTTTTCAAAAGGTTCAATTTGTACCTGGGCTTGTAAGGGCATTTGATCAGTAGTAGTGGGTCTTCCCATTCGTTGGCAGCTGTCACAACCCTGTAAATATTTTTCAGCATCTTTAAAAAGTGTAGGCCAATAATACCCTTGATGCAACACCTTGTATGTTGTCCTCTTGTCCAAAAAATGCCCTCCACAGGGTCCATCATGACAGGCTTGAAGGATGTCATACTTCTCATCCTCCCTTACACACCTCCTGATAATCAGATCTGGGCCGGTTCGAAAGAGGTCATTACCTACCCATGAGTAATTAGCACTTTGCTGTATGATTCTTCGTTTTTCATAGGATGACAGATGGGCAGGTATTTTCCCTGTGACCAAGTAGTTGGCTATATCTACAAACCATGGTGTTTTAATAGAAACAACAAATAAATGTTCATCAGGAAAGGTATCATCTACAGGAACATTATCATCAGTATGAATCAATCTTGAGAGGAAATCTGCAACCAGATTTTCCTTCCCTGGTTTATCAACTATAGTAATGTTAAACTCCTGTAGCAAAAGCAACCATCTAGTAATTCTGCCACTGGTTATAGGTTTATTCATCAAAAATTTAATAGCAGGATGATCAGTATGAACAAATACCTCATAACCAGTAATATAATGCTGGAATTTATTGATGGCATGAACCACTGCTAGAAACTTTTTTTCAGTTACTGTATAGTTTAGTTCTGCAGGTGTTAAATTTTTACTAATGAAATAAATGGCATAGTAAGACTGATTTTCTTTCTGTCCAAGCACTCCTCCTAAGGCAGTGTCTGAAGCATCAGTTTGTATATGGAAAGGAAAAGACCAATTTGGCCCCCGCAGAACTGGTGTTGAAGACAATTCTGATTTTAAGGTGTCAAAGGCTGTCTGACAGTGTTGATCCCAACAAAAACCACTGTCTTTGGCTAATAATTTGAACAGTGGGGCTGCTATCTTTGTAAAATTAGCAATAAACCTACGATAGTACCCCGCATGTCCCAGAAAGCTTCTAACTTCTTTTTGTGTAGCAGGTGGAGATAAACTAGTAATAATTTCAATTTTTGCCGGATCTACCTTAATACCTTCTGATGAAATGTGGTGCCCTAAAACAATACCCTCAATTAACATCATCTTACACTTTTCATGACTTAAAGTAAGATTTGTTTCTTGGCACCTAATTAAAACTTTCTCTAGGTTATCTAAGGCTTCCTTGAAATCATTACCATAGACTGTAAAGTCATCCATATATATTTCCACACAATCATGGACTAAATCAGCCAGAATACCTAACACTGCCCTCTGGAAAGTGGCAGGAGCGTTAGACAGTCCAAATGGTAACACCTTGTAAGCATAAGTTCCCCATGGGCGGGTGAAAGTAGTTTTTTCTTGATCCTCTGGGGCTATTCTTATCTGGTTATACCCACTGTATCCATCCAGAAAAGAAAAATATTGTTTTCCTGACAAGGTATCCAAAAACTGATCTATGAAGGGAAGAGGGAAGTAGTCTCTAAGAGTTGCTTTGTTTAATTCACGGAAATCACCACATATTCTCCACTTACCTCCCTTCTTTGGAACAATCACCAACGGAGATACCCATTTTCTATCAGAAATGGGATAGATAAAATATGCATCCAACAATTTTTGTAATTCATCCTTCACAATGTCTTTAAGCGCATGATTCATTCTTCTTTGTGGTTGTCTTACTGGTCTAATATTTTCCTGCGTATAGATGTGATGAATGCATGTGTCAGGGTGAATGCCTTTCATGTCTGTATAAACCCAAGCAAATGCCCCAGACTGTGCTTTAAGTAAAGTAACTAACTGATTTTGTTGGTCTTGAGACAGATTTGCATTAATAAACAAAGACCTCCCTGGACTAATCTCCATTGGTATATTTGCGGCTCCAACCTTCTCATCTATGAATAAAACTACTGACGATGAGGTGGCTGAAGGGTAGTACTGTTCTTGAAAATATTCTGTGAAAACATTGTCTAAGTCAGAGAAAGACTGAGGGAACTCAATACTAGTGGTGGCTGAGATAAATTGATCTAGGATATCATCTTCAGTCTGGTGTTCCAGCCCCCTAGTTTGACTAATGGATAGTAAGGGTTGTTCCACATCCTCATCCCCGTAAGGATTCTCTAACCATAACATGTTTTCCAATACAGGCTGTGCTGGGGGATAAATAATCAGGTTTTGTAGAGAAGTGCCATTTGATATAGTTAAAATACCTTCTCTGCAACCTATAAAGGCATTGGCAGTGGCTAACCAGGGCCTGCCTAATATAACAGGATGTTCTCCCATTGGGTGTTTAGTTTGGAGTACCAGAAAATCCACTGGATACTCCCAAGAAGCTACTATGACAGTAATGTCATCTAAGGCCCCCACAGGTTTAACTGTGCTCCTATTAGCCAACTCTAAAATAGTAGGAGTAGGTCTGAGGAGATTATGCAACTGAAGTCTCTGCATGGTGGTCATAGACATGCATTAATGGCAGCCCCCAGGTCAACTAGAGTGTTTCCTATTGGAATCTCATTGATGCAGATGGTCACCACTGGGTTTCCAGGATTTACAAATTTTGGAGGTAAGGAACAGTCTGAAATATAATTGGACAGCTAGCCTAAAACATGTATCGTGGGTGGGTCTTTCTGTTTTCGACCAGGTTTCTTTAAGAACAGTTCCCTTACCAGTTTTGAATAGATAGGGACATCTCTAATAGCTTGAAGTAATGGAATCTTGATACAAACATTTTTCAACTCATTTTCCAAATCAAACTGCGGACGAACCACAGGCTTCTCTATAAGTAACCTCTCTGGATAAGGGGGGTTGTTATTCACTTGTGGATGAGCAGATGATTGGGAATGAGTTCCAAGGACTTGAGTGTTATCTGAGGCAATTTGCACTTCTTCTTCCTCTGAAGTCTCTTTTTCAACGTTTTCTTCTCCAGTCTCTTTGTGAATAATCACTGCTGGAGGGGTTTTATTTAATGTCTTCCCAGACCTTAATTGTATTTCCTGTAAAGGAGTTGAATGGATTACGTAAGTTGGGGCCATTTGTATTTCAACATTATGAAGAGGCTGGGATGGTCTGTTGTTAGGGTTTGCGATAGGCTGGGCTGGCAACAAAGTGGGTCGAGGTGGATTTGGATTTTGATATTGTTGTGGAACTAGGGGTATAGGAGGAAGTGCAGGTGGTGTAAAGCTTGGTAATAGCTGCTGCATATTTGGGGGCATTGAATAGTAACTAGGAGGGGCTTTTGATTGGGTTCCTCCATAGGGCTGTCCTTGTGGTCCCCCATATGACTGGCCTCGCTAGCCTTGCTGCCACGGTTGGATCTGGGTAGGCTGAGAAGGCCAATTCTGCCACATTTGTGGACTCCATGGCTGCTGAGATTGCTGCATGGGATAGTGATATGCAGGGTTCGGGAAAATAGGCTCTGGGTACATGTTTTGGGGTCTAGGCTGCCAAGGCCTTCTTGATGCATATGATGGATCCGTAGGTTCAACATTAAGCTTGTAAAAAGCTTTCAGTTCTGGTAAAGAAGGGAAATTGTCAGTTGGGTGTTTATCAGAGCAAAGGGTGTCTTTTTCTGCATTTAGGGCAGAATATGTGTAGTGCTGCTATGTCCTCTTCCTCTTGCCATTTCTTTGTTTTTAATGCATCAAATTGGGAACTCAAGGTGCCTAAAATGTCGGTTTTGAAATTTTCTAACAGATTCCCCAATTCAACTCTTGTGATCCCACTAGTTCCTGCTGTCCTAGAAATGTGGAAAGGACCTTCCCTTGTGCTTTTTCCTGCCTTGGCTCTACTCCTAGAATATTTTCTGCAGAGTTCAGTAATCTCCTCAAAGGATTTATGAGATACATCACCTGAGGCCATCAGGTTGAGGATTTCCACATATTCATCCAGAATCCCTTTCAGAAAAAGAGTTCTGACTGCATCCTCCTGTAAGGTATTATACTTAGACTTCTGCAATACAAAGCAAAATCGTTCTAGGAAGTCCTCAAGACTCTCTTCTTCATGCTGTTGCATTTTAAAGATACCATTTTGGGAGTCTCTATGTCCACAATAGTCTCGGTATTTTTTGAGGAAAGCACTCTTCATCTCTTCCCAAGTTCGGATGGTGGATTCCCTTAGGCTCATAAACCATCTAAGTGCAGAATCCTTAAGGGTGGCTGGAAATAGTTTAAACTTTTTTGCATCCTGTAGATAATTATAACTCCTGCACAAGATGTCAAACTCAAATAGAAAAGTATCCGGATCTTCAGTACTTTTCCCGTAGAAGGTAGGTAATGAAGATGTTGGGATATTTTTCATATTGACATTTCGAGCAAGATCCAAAATGGGGAAGCCAAAAGTTGTTTTAGTTCTTCCGTCATGTTCTCCCTCCCCTTCCGTATGGTGTCCGGTTTCCTGATCACTCATAACCAGAGGATTCCTAAACCAATTGACACCTAACCTGTCTCTTCTTGGGGATGGAATGAAATCCCAACGGTCTGGCCTAGGCCAAGATTGAAGATTGAAAGGTAAATCTGTGGTAGATTCTACTTGAGAAACTACCAAATTCTGAGTGTGTCCGAAAAGGGAATTCACTCCTTCTATGTTCACTATGTCAACCAAGTTGGAATCTTCCTTTGGAGGTGAAGCTTGTTGGGTTTGAGGGATCTCTACCGAGTGTGACTGTTCACTGATTGTAACCTCAGTTCCTGCTGGTCTGGTCCCTAATTCCACTGAATTTTGAGTGTTGTTGTTTTCTACCTCGTTGACGGTATTCCTATCCCTAGGGTTAGTAAGGGGGGGGGGTTGTTTCCAACAAGATCGGAATGAATTTTAATGAATCTTCCCTTACTATCTCTGGGTCTCATCAAAAAAATTGCTGAATATAATAAGAAAATAAATCGAAATACCTATCTACAAATGGGTTTGAAGGAACCTGTTATAACAAATGCGCAGGTTCGTCTTACCGCCCCTTCTCCTCCAATCTGCAACAACTAGTCACGCCTACAAATGCTGTGAAATTAAATTGTGGAGAGTAAACACACCAAAACTTGCAAAAAGAAAAACACACTTGAATGAAATTAAATTGCAAGAAAGTAAACACACCTTACAGGAAAGGTAAACACAGTTTTGTAGCAAAATAAATCAAACATGTGAAAAAGAAAAAGAAAAAGAAACAACAGGGATTTGGGGCAACCCACTAATGTGGATGCGTCAGGCTGTTACACCATGGGAATCCCGTAGTGAATTCGTCTTTGCGTCTTATCGTTTCCCCTCCACCTTGTTGTGTAATGTAAAGGAAACCTATCTACCCTATAGCCAACAAATTCGTAGAAAATGAGCAAAATACCAGCTTACCTTGGAGCAACTCCCCGGCAACGGCGCCAAAATGTTGGTTAAAATTAATGTTATTTAATTTACCTTGATTTAATTATCGACCGGAGGACGTATACTTTGAGCTGCTACACTATATGTGCGGGCAAAGTAGTCTCAATGCTCATACTTCAAGAAATTCTAGTCTATTCACAATCAAAAATGAAATTGACGAAGCTATTACTGTATTGAATGATCAATGCTACAAGTTTCTAGGTCTGTCATAAAGAAAAGGATATCAATTTGCTGACCCCTGTCTTACTATCAAACTCAATAAGGCTTGGGGGTGGTAAGGAGAAGATTTATAGTGCTTAATCCCATATTGTTCTATCAGTGCTTTCATTGATTTAGAGACAAACTGTGCTCCATTGTCAGTTACAATTTCACGAGGGATTCCAAAGCAAGTAAAAATTTCTTCATAAATAAACTCTATGACTGATTTCTCAGTGGCCCTCAATAGAGCTTTTGCCTCAACCCACTTAGTCACATAGTCAGTACATACTAAAATATATCTCTTCTTCCGTGACATTGGTGAGATTGGCCCAACAAAGTCCAATCCCCATTTTTCAAAAGGTTCAATTTGTACCTGGGCTTGTAAGGGCATTTGATCAGCACCAGTGGGTCTTCCCATTCATTAGCAGCTGTCACAGCCCTGTACATATTTTTCAGCATCTTTAAAAAGTGTATGCCAATAATACCCTTGATGCAACACCTTGTATGCTGTCCTCTTGTCCGAAAAATGCCCTCCACTTGGTCCATCATGACAGGCTTGAAGGATGTCATACATCTCATCCTCCCTTACACACCTCCTGATAATCAGATCTGGGCCGGTTCAAAAGAGGTCATTACCTAACCATGAGTAATTAGCACTTTGCTATATGATTCTTCCTTTTTCATAGGATGACAGATGGGCAGGTGTTTTCCCTGTGACCAAGTAGTTGGCTCTATCTGCAAACCATGTCGTTTTAATAGAAACAACAAATAAATGTTCATCAGGAAAGGTATCATCTACAGGAACATTATCATCGGTATGAATCAATCTTGAGAGGAAATCTGCAACCAGATTTTCCTTCCCTGGTTTATCAACTATAGTAATGTTAAACTCCTGTAGCAAAAGAAACCATCTAGTAATTCTGCCACTAGTTATAGGTTTATTCATAAAAAATTTAATAGCAAAATGATCGGTATGAACAAATACCTCATAACCAGTAATATAATGCTGGAATTTATTGATGGCATGAACCACTGCTAGAAACTATTTTTCAGTTATTGTATAGTTTAGTTCTGCAGGTGTTAAATTTTTACTAATGAAATAAATGGCATAGTAAGACTGATTTTCTTTCTGTCCAAGCACTCCCCCTAAGGCAGTGTCTGAAGCATCATTTTGTATATGGAAAGGCAAAGACCAATTTGGCCCCCGCAGAACTGGTGTTGAAGACAATTCTGATTTTAAGTCGTCAAAGGCTGTCTGACAGTGTTGATCCCAACAAAAACCACTGTATTTGGCTAATAATTTGAACAGTGGGGCTGCTATCTTTGTAAAATTAGCAATAAACCTACGATAGTACCCTGCATGTCCCAAAAAGCTTCTAACTTCTTTTTGTGTAGCAGGTGGAGATAAACCAGTAATAATTTCAATTTTTGCCGGAACTACCTTAATACCTTCTGATGAAATGTGGTGCCCTAAAACAATACCCTCAGTTAACATCATCTTACACTTTTCATGACTTAAAGTAAGATTTGTTTCTTGGCACCTAATTAAACTTTCTCTAGGTTATCTAAGGCTTCCTTGAAATCATTACCATAGACTGTAAAGTCATCCATATATATTTCCACACAATCATGGCCTAAATCAGCCAGAATACCTAACACTGCCCTCTGGAAAGTGGCAGGAGCGTTACACAGTCCAAATGGTAACACCTTGTAAGCATAAGTTCCCCATGGGCAGGTGAAAGCAGTTTTTTCTTGATCCTCTGGGGCTATTCTTATCTGGTTATACCCACTGTATCCATCCAGAAAAGAAAAATACTGTTTTTCTGACAAGGTATCCAAAACCTGATCTATGAAGGGAAGAGGGAAGTAGTCTCTTAGAGTTGCTTTGTTTAATTCATGGAAATCAACACATATTCTCCACTTACCTCCCTTCTTTGGGACAATCACCAATGGAGATACCCATTTGCTATCAGAAATGGGATAGATAAAATCTGCATCCAACAATTTTTGTAATTCATCCTTCACAATGTCTTTAAGCGCAGGATTCATTCTTCTTTGTGGTTGTCTTACTAGTCTAATATTTTCCTGCGTATAGATGTGATGAATGCATGTGTCAGGGTGAATGCCTTTCATGTATGTATAAACCCAAGCAAATGCCCCAAACTGTGCTTTAAGTAAAGTAACTAATTGATTTTGATGGTCTTGAGACAGATTAGCATTAATAAACAAAGACCTCCCTGGACTAATCTCCATTGGTATAGTTGCGGCTCCAACCTTCTCATCTATGAATAAAACTACTGATGATGAGGTGGCTGAAGGGTAGTACTGTTCTTGAAAATATTCTGTGAAAACATTGTCTAAGTCAGAGAAAGACTGAGGGAACTCAATACTAGCAGTGGCTGAGATAAATTGATCTGGGATATCATCTTCAGTCTGGTGTTCCAGCCCCCTAGTTTGACTGATGGACAGTAAGGGTTGTTCCACATCCTCACCCCCGTAAGGATTCTCTAACCATAACATGTTTTCCAATACAGGCTGTGCTGGGGGATAAATAATCAGGTTTTGTAGAGAAGTGCCATTTGATATAGTTAAAATACCTTCTCTGCAACCTATAAAGGCATTGGTAGTGGCTAACCAGGGCCTGCCTAATATAATAGGATGTTCCCCCATTGGTTGTTCAGTTTGGAGTACCAAAAAATCCACTGGATACTCCCAAGAAGCTACTGTGACAGTAATGTCATCTAAGGCCCCCACAGGTTTAACTGTGCTCCTATCAGCCAACTCCAAAATAGTAGGAGTAGGCCTGAGGAGATTATGCAACTGAAGTCTCTACATGGTGGTCATAGAAATGACATTAATGGCAGCCCCTAGGTCAACTAGAGTGTTTCCTATTGGAATCTCATTGATGCAAATGGTCACCACTGGGTTTCCAGGATTTGCAAATTTTGGAGGTAAGGAACAGTCTGAAATATAATTGGACAACTGGCCTAAAACATGTATCGTGGGTGGGTCTTTCTGTTTTCGACCAGGTTTCTTTAAGAACAGTTCCCTTACCAGTTTTGAATAGATAGGGACATCTCTAATAGCCTGAAGTAATGGAATCTTGATACAAACATTTTTCAACTCATTTTCCAAATCAAACTGCGGACAAACCACAGGCTTCTCTATAAGTAACCTCTCTGGATAAGGGGGGTTGTTATTCACTTGTGGATGAGTAGATGATTGGGAATGAGTTCCAAGGACTTGAGTGTTCTCTGAGGCAATTTGCACTTCTTCTTCCTCTGAAGTCTCTTTTTCAACGTTTTCTTCTCCAGTCTCTTCGTGAATAATCACTGCTGGAGGGGTTTTATTTAATGTCTTCCCAGACCTTAATTGTATTTCCTGTAAAGGAGCTGAATGGATTATGTAAGTTGGGGCCATTTTATATTTTAGCATTATGAAGAGGCTGGGATGGTCTGTGTTATACACCAGAATGGCACCTCTCCGTCCGAGTGCCGACTTTCCTTATGTCGGCGCGCAAAAGGACACTTATGGATTGAGGTTTTCCTAGAATACTATAGCTTGGATTATTATGGAATACATTTCTACCTTTATCTCTGCCTATGACCACTTTCCCATTGTTTCATGAAAGTCATTGAAAGTCACTGAAAAAACACCTATATTGGAGGACCCATATCTTGCGTTCTGTAACTCTGTTTGACCTCATTTCTGCGCCGTTGGAAAGATATTTCAGTTAGCTAAAACTTTCTAGAAGACATCAAAGTCTGAAAATGCCCATAAATACCCTAAAGATGTGTTTTTTGTCCATTCGCGATTTTCCTTAAGGAAAACCCACGAATGTGCCTCTTAGCATTTAAAACATTAAAACATGAGTTAATTGGAGATTAGTTGATTCATTTAACTTAATTTCATTAACTGCTGTAACTTCTCCAACCTTCAAAACTACCTTATTTCCCCCATATAAATAGAGGTAGGGAGGTCCATGAGGGGGGACTTGGATTTTATGCATTGTTATGCTGGAGGAATCGGGACTCTCTTTGCCTACACCTTTGCCCTGGAGGTCTTCCCCTTGTGTTGCAGAGCTTGGAGGCTGAGTTCTTTGGAGAAGAGAAGTAGCAGATCCAGATCAAGGTTTCGTGAGGTGCCAAACTTGAAGAGAAGGTATATTTGTACTTGTTTTCAAGATTAATAAAGATGTGATGTCCTTCTTCTTCCCAAATCATTGTTCAATGTGTGATTGAATTTTTGTTTATGATCATGTGATGATGTTATTCAGATTATTATTTCATATTTATTTGATTATCATTGTCTTATATGTGGTCATAATGGTTTGAGGAAGGTATAACTTGTTTTGCAGGTCTCTTGGAGCGAGAGGAGCAAGAAGAGGATTGAAGAGAAAGCTTGGACCAGCCTTCAGTGAATCAGGTGTGGATCTTTCTCATCTCTGAAACTCGCTGTTATATACTTGATGAACATTGTGCATCTCTCTTTCAACCCCAGTACGTTGATGGCCTCTTAAACCCTAGCCATATGATACTTTCCTTTACAACAGAACTGGCGACTCCACTGGGGAGAGCCTTGTCTGTTTGGGGTTTCTCTTGATTTCTTTCAGCCTTTTGCATTGTTTCAGGTCCTTCTTGCCACTTAGGAACACTTGATAATTCTGATAGCACACTTCCTCTGCCTTCCTAAGGCAGCTT
The DNA here is from genome assembly GCA_001517045.1 of Pseudotsuga menziesii. Taxonomy (NCBI): domain Eukaryota; kingdom Viridiplantae; phylum Streptophyta; class Pinopsida; order Pinales; family Pinaceae; genus Pseudotsuga; species Pseudotsuga menziesii. The sequence goes on along the minus strand of LPNX010366316.1, from coordinate 19,175 downwards.
TTGACCTTTTTTGGGATTTTTTCCACCCATATCCGTGTGCCCCTAAAACAGTGTTTTTTCTCATTTTTGTGGTTTTTCTTCTGTTTGTGGGCTGATTGGGTAGGTCTTTTAGGGTCCTCTGCAGGTGCATGACTCTAGGGAGTTAGTGTCATCCTCTTTGGTTGTTCTTTATCTATGTGGTAAGCCTTTTATTGCATTAGGGTTTGTCCTTTGCTTTTTCCCCCATTTCCTTTGCTTGGTTTGATTTTTGGCCTATGTTTTTGGTCAGCCTCTGGTAGTGATCTTTGGTTGATTTCAGAATCTTGTTGGTGCTGGTTTCTTTCTTGTTTTGTTGGTTAACCTCATCATGCCAAAATAGTTGGCTTGTCTTTTATGCAAGCCTTCCTTCCAAGTAGGGTTTATACTGACTTTAGAGCACTCTAGAGTTTGTTTGGTGGTTGTTTAGCAGGGTTCCTTTTGTTTTGTTCTTTTTATCTACATGCTTTGCTTTGTAGGTAGTTTTTCTTTTGCATCTTATAAAAGAAAATTAAAAAAGAACTTTTTTTTTCTTGCTTTTCCCCCTACTTCTTTCTTTGGTTTGACCTTGTTGGACAAGGTATTGAGCAGCCTTTCTTTGTAGGTTTAGATTGATACTTGGGACTTCTTATCCTCTGTTTATGTCAGTCTTTATGCTTAGTATTTTCATTCCAAAGTGTTGGCTTGTTTACTTTTGTAAGCTTTCCTTTTAAAAGAGGTTTATATTCAACTTTAGGGAAACCTAGGGCTTGTTTTTGGGGTATAAAGTAGTTGTCTATTTTCTTTGCTTTCAGTTCTTGTTTGCATAAG
>LPNX010366316.1:0-12928 GCA_001517045.1 Pseudotsuga menziesii | reverse complement strand
TGTTTCATGAAAGTCATTGAAAGTCACTGAAAAAACACCTATATTGGAGGACCCATATCTTGAGTTCTGTAACTCTGTTTGACCTCATTTCTACGCCGTTGGAAATATATTTCAGTTAGCTAAAACTTTCTAGAAGACATCAAAGTCTGAGAATGCCCAGAAATACCCTAAAGATGTGTTTTTTGTCCATTCGCGATTTTCCTTAAGGAAAACCCACGAATGTGCCTCTTAGCATTTAAAACATTAAAACATGAGTTAATTGGAAATTAGTTGATTCATTTAACTTAATTTCATTAACTGCTGTAACTTCTCCAACCTTCAAAACTACCTTATTTCCCCCATATAAATAGAGGTAGGGAGGTCCATGAGGGGGGACTTGGATTTTATGCATTGTTATGCTGGAGTAATCGGGACTCTCTTTGCCTACACCTTTGCCCTGGAGGTCTTCCCCTTGTGTTGCAGAGCTTGGAGGCTGAGTTCTTTGGAGAAGAGAAGCAGCAGATCCAGATCAAGGTTTCGTGAGGTGCCAAACTTGAAGAGAAGGTATATTTGTACTTGTTTTCAAGATTAATAAAGATGTGATGTCCTTCTTCTTCCCAAATCATTGTTCAATGTGTGATTGAATTTCTGTTTATGATCATGTGATGATGTTATTCAGATTATTATTTCATATTTATTTGATTATCATTGTCTTATATGTGGTCATAATGGTTTGAGGAAGGTATAACTTGTTTTGTAGGTCTCTTGGAGCGAGAGGAGCAAGAAGAGGATTGAAGAGAAAGCTTGGACCAGCCTTCAGTGAATCAGGTGTGGATCTTTCTCATCTCTGAAACTTGCTGTTATATACTTGATGAACATTGTGCATCTCTCTTTCAACCCCAGTACGTTGATGGCCTCTTAAACCCTAGCCATAGGATACTTTCCTTTACAACAGTCTGTTGTTAGGGTTTGGGATAGGCTGGGCTGGCAACAAAGTGGGTCGAGGTGGATTTGGATTTTGATATTGTTGTGGAACTGGGGGTATAGGAGGAAGTGCAGGTGGTGTAAATCCTGGTAATAGCTGCTGCATATTTGGGGGCATTGGACAGTAACTAGGAGGGGCTGTTGATTGGGTTCCTCCACAGGGATGTCCTTGTGGTCCCCCATATGACTGGCCTCGCCAGCCTTGCTGCCACGGTTGGGTCTAGGTAGGCTGAGAAGGCCAATTCTACCACATTTGTGGATTCCATGGCTGCTGAGATTGCTGCATGGGATAGTAATATGCAGGGTTTGGGAAAACAGGCTCTGGGTACATGTTTTGGGGTCTAGGCTGCTAAGGCCTTCTTGATGCATATGATGGATCCGTAGGTTCAGCATTAAGCTTGTAAAAAGATTGCAGTTCCGGTAAAGAAGGGCAATTGTCAGTTGGGTGTTTATCAGAGCAAAGAGCACAGACTAAAATGATATTAAGAGGGCACTCTTTCAAAGGGTGTCTTTTTCTGCATTTAGGGCAGAACATGTGTAGTGCTGCTATGTCCTCTTCCTCTTGTCGTTTCTTTGTTTTTAATGCATCAAATTGGGAACTCAAGGTGCCTAAAATGTTAGTTTTGAAATTTTCTAACAGATTCCCCAATTCAACTCTTGTGATCCCACTAGTTCCTGCTGTCCTAGAAATGCGGGAAGGACCTTCCCTTGTGCTTTTTCCTACCTTGGCTCTACTCCTAGAATATTTTCTGCAGAGTTCAGTAATCTCCTCAAAGGATTTATGAGATACATCACCTGAGGCCATCAGGTTGAGGATTTCCACATATTCATCCAGAATCCCTTTCAGAAAAAGAGTTCTGACTGCATCCTCCTATAAGGTATTATACTTAGACTTCTGCAATACAAAGCAGAATCGTTCTAGGAAGTCCTCAAGACTCTCTTCTTCATGCTGTTGCATTTTAAAGATACCATTTTGGGAGTCTCTAGGTCCACAATAGTCTCGGTATTTTCTGAGGAAAGCACTCTTCATCTCTTCCCAAGTTCGGATGTTGGATTCCCTTAGGCTCATAAACCATCTAAGTGCAGAATCCTTAAGGGTGGCTGGAAATAGTTTTAACTTTTGTGCATCCTGTAGATAATTATAACTCCTGCACAAGATGTCAAACTCAAATAGAAAAGTATCCGGATCTTCAGTACTTTTCCCGTAGAAGGTAGGTAATGAAGATGCTGGGATATTTTTCATATTGACATTCCGAGGAAGATCCAAAATGGGGAAGCCAAAAGTTGTTTCGGTTCTTCCGTCATGTTCTCCCTCCCCTTCCATATGGTGTCTGGTTTCCTGATCACTCATAACCAGAGGATTCCTAAACCAATTGACACCTAACCTGTCTCTTCTTGGGGATGGAATGAAATCCCAACGGTCTGGCCTAGGCCAAGATTGAAGATTGAAAGGTAAATCTGTGGTAGATTCTACTTGAGAAACTACCAAATTCTGAGTGTGTCCGAAAAGGGAATTCACTCCTTCTATGTTCACTGTGTCAACCAAGTTGGAATCTTCCTTTGGAGGTGAAGCTTGTTGGGTTTGAGGGATCTCTACCGAGTGTGACTGTTCACTAATTGTAACCTCAGTTCCTGCTGGTCTGGTCCCTAATTCCACTGAATTTTGAGTGTTGTTGTTTTCTACCTCGTTGACGGTATTCCTATCCCTAGGGTTAGTGAGGGGGGGGGGGGTTGTTTCCAACAAGATCGGAATGAATTTTAATGAATCTTCCCTTACTATATTTGGGTCTCATCAAAACAATTGCTGAATATAATAAGAAAATAAATCGAAATACCTATCTACAAATGGGTTTGAAGGAACCTGTTATAACAAATGCACAGGTTCGTCTTACCGCCCCTTCTCCTCCAATCTGCAACAACTAGTCACACCTACAAATGCTGTGAAATTAAATTGCGGAGAGTAAACACACCAAAACTTGCAAAAAGAAAAACACACTTGAATGAAATTAAATTGCAAGAAAGTAAACACACCTTACAGGAAAGGTAAACACAGTTTTGCAGCAAAATAAATCAAACATGTGAAAAAGCAAAAAAAAAGAAACAACAAGGATCTGGGGCAACCCACTAAAGTGGATGCGTCAGGCTGTTACACCATGGGAATCCCGTAGTGAATTCGTCTTTGCATCTTATCGTTTCCCCTCCACCTTGTTGTGTAATGTAAAGGAAACCTATCTACCCTATAGCCAACAAATTCATAGAAAATGAGCAAAATACCAGCTTACCTTGGAGCAACTCCCCGACAACGGTGCCAAAATGTTGGTTAAAATTAATGTTATTTAATTTACCTTGATTTAATTATCGACCGGAGGACGTATACTTTGAGCTGCTACACTATATGTGTGGGCAAAGTAGTCTCAATGCTCATACTTCAAGAAATTCTAGTCTATTCACAAACAAAAATGAAATTGACGAAGCTATTACTGTATTGAATGATCAATGCTACAAGTTCCTAGGTCTGTCATAAAGAAAAGGATATCAATTTGCTGACCCATGTCTTACTGTCAAACTCAATATAACCTACAGTAACCTACAACAATCTTCCAAAACAATACTAATCTTCCAAAGAAATACTAAACTACAGCAATCTTAAGCTACAGCAATTATGGTTTACTCTTCAAAACAAACAGCTTGCTAAGAAAAGAACTTACCTACCAAATGAGTACGCTCAACCAATCTTAATGACCTTGTGTTACATCTAAACTCCAACCATTAACCCTACAGAGTTTGATGCTGAAATCTATACAAACACTTCTCAAATAATTACTGAGATGAAATCTATTTCCTCTTAACCTTAAATTGTCCACAAACAGTTTCACAAAAGGAAATTTGACTTGCTGCTACTGTCAAAATATACCCTGTCTGCGTCCTATACAAAAGCACACAAAAGAATGCTGATACTATAAAATGCACACCAATGAATATTGGAACTGTTCGAAGCATACACACTTACTCTCATCTACATACACTGTGATATTGGTGTTCAATCCCTAGGAAATAAATCAATGAACTGTGATTCTCTTCCTAATTTTATCCAACACCAAGAAAAACATGATTCCAACTCCTATCTGGCCAATGCAAAATGTTGTTTGAAAAGCCCTAAATACTCTATAAACTAAAGTTTTCAAATCTTCTGCTAACTCCACAAATGCTGCAAATTCTTTTGAAATCCACACAACACAATCGGAAAATACCCTACAGTCTTGTAAACTCAAAAGTCAAAAGGATTAAACCACTATTGGAGCTATTCATTGGTCATTATAACGCTAACAACTAAAGAAATATGAAATTTCAATCTATTCTTAACTTTCATTAAATCGATTCTACAACAAACCAAATCAAGTTCATCACACAGTTTATCAATGCCATAACCCTGAACAGAGTCTTTGAACAATAATCATAACCATCAATAAGCAATCCACGCTGAAAACCAAAGAGGGTTAAAATACAAATCCACTCCTGAATCGATTCTACAGGCTAGATTGAATACACATGATATTAATTAATATTCTGCAGACACACATTCCATTTCAACTCACAAATGAACAAAACCATTAAAATTCCATAAAAATAGCGTCAAAGGATAAAACCTCACTCTACTTACTGCAATACAAACAACGCTTAAGTACAAAGGGTCGGTGTTGAAGGTGGGCCCTGCCCTCAACGCCTGCCAGTCTTAAATCAAAGTCTTAAAGAAGATAAACGCTGGATCGATTGATAAAAATAGAGTTTTACAGTCTTCTCTGTGTATCTATCCTTACTTAGGGTTTCAAGGTTCATTTTATACTGAACATACAAAGTAAAAATCGATCTTGAAGCAAGGATCGATCCAGCTAACAACCCTACACCTTTCTTGGCATATCTGAACCAAAGATGGGAGTTCAAATCCCCTGAAATCCATATAATGCTAAAGATGGAAAACAATAGCTCCTTGAACGAAGGACATCCACAGAACAACATCTGAATAATCTTCATAAGCATCTGGAAGGTGATGTGAATCCGAGAGAAACATCTCCACTGTGGACAGAATCCCCCAAATTGCTGGTTCAACATATCCTCTAGGTGCCGATACCACTACATGAAAGAAACAAAGACTCATTATTTGACCAAGTATTTAAATGGAAACTTAAAGGTTGCATTATACACATAAAAACAAAGCAAAGTAATGAATAAGCAATTAAAAAGTCACTTACCAAAACCTAGCAATGTTGATCTCCCAAAAAGGCATAATCATGTACAAAACAACACTAAATAAGGCTGACTAGTACTTGATCTCATGAGGCTTGAACTAGAAAATATGATGTTGAATAGTCAAAATAGGAAGCCAACACCTCTCTCACTTCACTTAAACAATAGAATCACCATGGTAATAGATGGAATAAATAACTCTTGTCATACAATAAAATCAATGATTTTTAGGCGGAAGGCCTTCTTTCTCTGAGGTCGGGTTAAAAAAACCTGTATCTTTTATGGTCGTCCATTGATCAAATAAAAACTTGACACGTATATTTTTACGCCGAATGTTTTCAAGACTGTCTGGGCGCTCTCAAGAATCTCGCTGGTAGGTACAGGGTTATATTTTTGTATGGAGCTCAAGCATTTTTACATATTTTTCAACCGAGCAAGTGGAACTAAATTCCTCCATGGGCATATGCCACTTGTTACACTAAATCACGGGCACGAGTGACAAATGGTTGACATGCAAACTTTATTAATCCCTTGGGAAGGCGACTATTAAAATGAGTTGGTTCTTATGGTAGTTCGTCTCCGAGAAGAGTATTCTAATTTTTATTAGATGATGATAGTATAGATTGATGGATCGTTTTTTTAATTTAATTTATAGTGGGATTGGGCATTGATGTTGATTTTAATGATGTTAATTGTTTTATGTTAAGAGATAATTTAATTTGTTTCCTTGGTTTATATTACTTAGATTGTGCTCACATTTTATTTATTTATTATTATTATTTTTTTAAAGAATCACATATCCTCAATGAGGTTAGAGATATACTTATCATAATTTTTTACTTTATTTGATGTATAGCTTTATTTGATTTTACTTAATGGTGATTTATTAATGAGTCATGTCCTGAAGTTGGACATTATAGATCCATCTTAACTATGGCTCGACCAAGAGCGGAGAGGGATCAAGTTCTCTTGAGGTACAAACCCTTTTTAATTTACAAAAATATCTAATAAGTATTCCTACTTGGGAGGGAAATGGCCAAATAGTTTTCCAAAAATTCCTTTACTTGTCTTTCTTTAAAACTAATAATGAATATTAAGAATAGTTAATTAGTAAAATAATCCATATAAAATTTTAAAATCTTGATTTCCAGAATAAATTGGAATTTGAAAAACATTTTTACCATCAAATGGAGATTTTAAACATTTATCCAATTTTTTTTGAGAAATGACTTGTTTTTCTCTATAACTACAAATGAACATTTACATGTTTGGGTTAACCTTGACTTGGGAATGAGCAAGGATGTAAGTTGTTTAAGGAACATGGTTTTAGTGGCTCGTGGTTTCTTGCTAGTTGGATTAAAGAACCTTATAAATATGCTTGTAATATTCCATTGTAATGTGCTAAAGTGAGCATGAGACATGCTCTTAGTAGCCTTCGCGGACCAATAATAAATCTATTAAATCTAGAATTGTTATTGTAATCGCTATTATTTTGTAATTTATTTTCTATCACATATTTTATTCCACAAAATTTTAAATTGAAATTTTATGTATAATTACATAAATGTGTTTTACAATTTAGCTCATTTAAAATTAAATTTTATATGTTCTTGGTTTTATAATTTTTCTTTTTACTAGTCAAATCAATTTTTTTACAATGGAGAATACAAATGTAAATGTCTCAAGGTCCATAAACCTTCTCTAAGTAATGTTATTTATTTTTCTAAGTTGTCAATAGCATTGGTAGACTTAGGAAATGGAATGAATTGACTATATCAATAACGCATGCCATCTTGGTGTTAAACCTTAGTTAAACTAAGTGATTGTTCACTATAAATAATTATCTTAATTTAGGCATGAGACGTTGAGAAATTAACTCTAGAGCTCCCAACAGAAAGAAGCTAGGGTTTCATTCTTTTTACTATAATCATCATGGGTATTAAGTTAGAGAGATATTCCTACTTAAAGGTTATTGTAATAGTTAATTTTATACAAAATTGGGAATCTCCCAATAAATATATAAGAGACAACAAAAAAAGAGAAAAATATTGTTTTTTTAATGCTAAAAAAGGTTTAACTTTATATAAATATTGTCTCTAAACATATTTGAAGAGAAAGTGCGAGGATAAAATATTAAATTCTTCTTTATATATATATATATATAATTCTTCCACAAGTAATTTAAATAAATGCACATGGATATTCTAAAAAGTGTAATACTATTATTATTATATTGTACCTTATATTATGAATGTGTTATTCCATATAGGAAAGTTATGTAACAAGTATAATGTTTTTAGGAAATAATAAAGAAGCACAACCCTTAAGACCATTAAAAGATTAGTTGAAGGCTTTAAAGAACAATTAAGAGTTGATCGTGAAGGGAAGATATTTGGCCATTATGAGGAGGAGATGGATCTTTTAAACTCATATATTACTTAACCTTTTTTCTCTGAATGAGAAAAAAATCTTTTACCAAGTAGAATAGATAACAACTTCATTTGCACATCACATAAATTACCATAAAGTGTGAAGTGTGAACATGTTGAAATTTAACATTTAATTTTGTTTATCAACTTTTCAATATAATTATACAAGAACATTTATCTATTCATTTGGTTAGGTTTGGTTCATTTCTCTATATTCTTACAAACTAAGATAACTTTGTTTACAAATATTATTGTAAATATAAATTTACAATATTTATGACTTAAAGTTTGATAATCATCTATATCCAAACATCAAGAAACATTGTAAAAACACTTATAGGTTGGTTTGTAGTTTAGTTAGATATTGTTTTTCAACCCATAAGTGTTTTACTTAGGTTAGTTTGTCCATTGTAAACTTATTCTAGGATGAGAAATAGCTTTTCAATTCAATTTATGTATCTATTCAATTTTCCTTCGGCCTTTTATTGCACCTTTTGGAGCAATTGCTAGTTTATTTTATTTTTTAATGAAATCTCATTTGTGATCTTGATTTTTAAGCAGATAGGCTTATATATGTTAGAATTTTTCATCTACCGACGAGAATGAGACGACTGTACTGTCATGATTGATTATATGAGTGTCGTACAAAATTAATAATTAATAATTTCAAAAAAATAAAAATAATTTAACTAACATGTGATAAGTAGAGTTAGTGATAGTTGTAAAAATTAAAATTAATCTTCAACTATTCTATTATTAGATACAGCTACTAGCTTAACTCCATCTATTATTAGATACAACTATTAGCTTAACACAAATGTGTTTCTAGAACTATTAGCTTAACTTCAACTCTAATCAAAGTTATATTGGATAACTATTAGCTTTAACACAAATGTGTCTAGAACTATTAGCTTAACTTCAACTCTAATCAAAGTTATATTGGATAACTATTAGCTTAGCTACTATATGCAACTATTATGTTAACTCCAATGATTCTACAACTATTAGCTTAACTACAACTCTAATTACTTACGACTTAGTCCAAGTGCATTTGGCATATAGGAGTCTAGCTAATGTGCACTCATGTAAGAGTCGAACTCCAAATAAAATAGTTTGAACTCTTAATAAATTCCTCTCGTGTGATAACTACACTTAGTGACATGGTATTGTGCAACTCATGTGACACTCCAACTCCACCTATTGGGATTCCACTTAATGCGCATAAGGCTTAGTCTAACTCCATTTGGAAGCTAGAAGTCACGATAACTCATAGCTCTTTTATTAACTACAATAGATTTATATTAGCTTTTAACTATTAGATACAACTATTAGCTTAACTCCAATGATTCTACAACTATTAGCATAACTTCAACTCTAATTACTTAAGGCTTAGTCCAAGTTCATTTGGCATCTATGAGTCTAGCTAATGTGCAGTCATGTAAGAGTCGAACTCCTAATAAATTTCTCTGAACTCATATGATAACTACACTTAGTAGCATGGGATTGTGTAAGTCATGTGACACTCGAACTCCACCTACCAACTGGGAGTTTAGTTAATGCGCATAAGCTCTTTTATTAACCACAATAGATTTATATTAACTTTTAAATTAACTATTGATCATTCGAACTCCTTATAAACAATTATAAAAAATAAAAAATAGCTCATGTGATAACTGAACTTAATGGCATGGTAATGTGTAGTCCATGTGACAGTTGAACTCCATCTAGCAGCTCAAAGTAAAGTTAATTAGTCAAAATGCATTTTAGAGTTGGGAGTTGAAGTAAAGTGCATTTCGTGCCATAGTATAATTCCTAATAAAATCATTTGAACTCCTAATAAATTCCTCTTAACTCATGTGATAATTGCACTTAGTGGCATGATAATGTGCAACTGATGTGACACTCGAACTCCACCTACCAATTGTGAGTCCAGTTAATGTGCATAAGGCTTAGTCCAACTCCATTTGGAAGCTAGAATTGAGGATAACTCCAAGCTCTTTTATTAACTACAATAGATGTATATTAATTTTTAAATTAACTATTAAATAGAACTATTAGCTTAACTCCAACATGATGATACAACTATGAGCTTAACAACCACAACTTAAGTGGTTTTTTATGTTAGATTAACTATTAGATACAAGTAATTGACACATTTTTTAGGAAAAGAATTTATAACTATTAGGTTAAGTCCAATGATGATACAACTTTAACTTAACTTCAACTCCAATCACAAATTTTAATTGAACTGCAATGGTTGATACATTAACTTTTAAATTAACTATTAGATACAATTATTAGTTTAAATCCAATGATTCTACAACTATTAGCTTAACTTTAACTTTAATCGCAATTATATTGGATAACTATTAGATTAACTATTAGGTTAACTCCAATCATGATACAACTATTAAATTAATTTTACTAGTGATATATTCCTCTCGGGGTATTCCAAACATATTAATCTTACTAATATGGTTGTTGCTAGTCTAGTCAAATGAAAGTGGTCACGAATAGGTTTTTATTTTTTATTTTGAAAATTCGATTCCAAAACGACCGAGGCCGCCAAATATTTACGCGGATAGGAATTTTTCTCCCAAGTTGGGTTTTTGGGGCATGGTTATCTATTAGTCATTCCTCGGACCACTCAATGCCTCACACATTTACTCGATTTACTGTTCTTCTTGCAATAAATTTTTGCCACATGTTTGCAGTTGACGGTGAAAGAACGACATGAATTGTTTGCAGTTGATGGTGAAAGAACGACACGAATTGATCTTAATGATTCAAATGTTAGGTTATGTTTTCATTCACAGGGGAATGGTGGAATAGAAATGGAAAACGCCTAGAAAAATGGACTTCACCATGATAAAGGAAAAACCATATTTTACTTGGTGAGGTATCACCGATAGTTCCAATGACAAGAATTGAGGTGTCTCATGAGCCTCCTGCTATTGAATCATCATGTCATCTGCTGTAGAGTTCAACATACGTGAAATACTGAAATCTCCAACATGGGCCACCAGCGTCTTATCCAATAAAATGTTGAAAGGTTTCAGATCGCAATGCACAATGGTGGGAGAACAGTCATGGTGAATATACGCCATTCCATGGGCGATCTCCTTGAGATTGCTCAGTCGCCCAGAATTTTCAGACCCAACTTGGACTTATTTTCACGGGAATGCAAATGCTTATCAACGCTTCCCTGCGGCATGAATTCCATAACAAAATATTTGACAAGAAAACTTGAACATACGCCAATCATTCTCACCAGATTCTGATCTCGAACAGTGCCCAACGTTGCATTCTTTTATAAGTATCTTATACGCACCTCCTAATGTGTTGTGTTGGAAAATGGTAATTACTTCAGCCGACTTTGTCAGAGGCCGTACAAGTCGAAATCTTGTCTGCCAGTCTGGCAAGGAGGAAAAGTCTTTGAGTAGGCAACATAGTCCAGTCGAATTTATTTCAGAAGCTAAGTTATTACAGCCTTTAATGGCAGGTCAGTCGACCCATGAAGTAGCAATTTTCAAATTGCCTATAAATAGAAGAAGCATTGTTGTAAATCAATAGAGAGGAAGAACACAGGTAGTAGACAGCAGAGGAACTCCGGGTGAGGAAGAACAGCTGAAGCTCAAGCTTCTGTACATGCAATTTAGTTGATGAGCTGAAGCTCTGTAGACCGACGAGTCTGGTCGACAAGTATGGACCGACCATTTTGTAATCGACGAGTTTGTAGTACTTTGTTATTTCAACATAGTTAATATATGAAATAGTTTGTGGTTAAATGCATGATTATTTGGCCGCATATGTTTCCAGATTTACTTCTGTAAATGTCTTTTACAGTTACTGTTAAGTGAAAGAACAAGAATCCATAAAAATCTCACTGCGTGAAAGTTCCAGGTTTTATGGCACATTGGTCGACTCAAGTCTTCCTACATATTTGGCACATGTTTCTCATAAGTTATTTGGATTTGTAAATCTGTCTATTTTACTTCATTTTACTCACAGGTGAAAAGCATTTGTAATTTCTTAAGTCTTTAGACTTAGAATCATATCCTGCAGATTTCGACCAAAGTAAGCCGACGAGAGTGAGCCGACTAAGAGTAGTCGAAGAGCCGACTAGAGTGTTCGATTGATCAGCCGACTAAAGCAGCCAACTTGGTTGAAGGTCCGACTTCGTCGGAGTAAAAGTGGTCGAGGTAAAAATCAGTCGGACAAGTAAGTCGAAGTAATTTTGGTCGAGTGAAGGACCGACTAAAATTTGCAAACTTGTCTAGTCGGACATAGACAAGTTTCACCCGATTGGTGGAAAAGAAAAGCTGGTCGACGTGAAAAGGTAAAATTTGAAATTTGAATTTCGACTGAGCCCTAAACTCAAGTTTAGTCGGCTCGGTTTTGGCTATCTGGTATCAGAGCAAGGTTATATCACAACAAGGTTTACACTAGCCCAAGATTTTAGGAAAGAAATCTTGTCTTAAAGAGTGGAATTTAATTTTCTAGGGAAAGTTAATTAAAAAAAAAAATAAAAAAAATGGCTTCCACTTCTGGTTCATTGCAACCTCCAAGTTTTACAGGAAAGGATTATGAATATTGGTCTTTAACAATGAAGGCTTTATTCAGAGGTCAAGATGTCTGGGAGATAGTCCAGCATGGTTATGCAGAACCAGCAGATATGACAGCATATAACAATCTCTCACAGGCTGAGAAAGATGTCTTGAGAGAACAAAGGAAGAAAGATGGAAAAGCTTTGTTTTTCATACACCAAGCTATGCATGAAAGCATACTCCCAAGAATAGCAGCATCGACTAATGCCAAGCAAGCATGGGATGCATTGGAGACTGCCTATCAAGGTTTGACTAAGGTAAAGACATCCAAGCTGCAGATTCTAAGAAAAGATTTTGAATCTCTATGCATGAAAGATTCAGAGGATGTAGACACATTCTACACCAGAGTTGTTGGGTTGATAAACCAACTGAAATCTCATGGAGAACCCGTATCAGACCAAAGGGTTGTTGAAAAAATCCTTAGAAGTCTTCCCCCAAGATTTGAAAGTCTGGTTGTGACCTTAGAGGAACACACAGACATGTCGACATTCTCCATTGATGAGTTGCAAGCTTCACTCATCAATCATGAACACAGAATCAACAGATCACAGACATCATTGGAAGGTGCATTTGCAACACAGTCCTCCATAAGCCGTGGTAGAGGCAGGGGGAGAAACAACTTCAGAGGCAGAGGAAGAAGTTCTTCAAGAGGAGGATGAGGCAGAAGTCCTGCAAATGTCGGTG
>LPNX010366308.1:12422-41467 GCA_001517045.1 Pseudotsuga menziesii | reverse complement strand
CATATTCATCCTCGCTTGAAGAATATTCTCTTTCATATCTGGATCTCTTTCTGGATGGTTCATCATCCTCTGCAGCATGAGCATGATGTCTTCTTTGGCCTCGCCTCCCTTTGAAACTGGAACCTCCATCATCATGTAGGTGTCCAATCCATTTTCTTCAGAGAGATCATATACTTCCAGGTTTGGAAGTTGTCAACTTCCGCAAGCTTTTAACTAAGCTGATGTGATATATCATAAACCTCAAATGGAAATAGCAAAGGATTAGATCTTACCGATTTGAGGTGTCCGTCCTTGTCCCAGAGTTCGTTGATCTAGGGTTTGTCACAGAAACCCTAATTTTCAAAACTTGGAATCTTCCAGATCTGATTGGATGAACAGATATATCTCTTCAAATGGAGCTATCCAATGTACTCCTTTTCTGAAAACAGTGAAGCGAAACTCCCGGAACAGGAAGCCCTAATTTTCTGATTTCTTCTGCAGAAATGCCTGTTACTGTTTCTATGATATCTCCGAAATTAATGATCCTCTGTGTCTGAAATTTATCACTGAGGTAACCTCGCATGTCCCTGATCCAAAACCGTAGGTTTCATCAGCATTGGTTTCACCATTTGGTATTTATGATCCTTTTCCCAAGGTGACCTGTTACTGAACTGTTCAGAACAGCGAAGTTGTATGGCATGCCACATGTCACTGGTTCATCTTCTGAGTATGACCTTCGTACCACAGAAATTAGAGTCCGTTCCCTTTCTGTAACATCTTCAGGAATTTCATTTGGACCTCTGTAGGCAAATATATTGCAGATCTTCCCAGGTGTCCTGTTTATGGATGATTTCTGGAAGAGGATGGAACCCTAACTTGGAGAGATCATATCTCCCAGAATATAGCAAATCAGAGGCTGAACTTTGGACACAGTGTTCATCAGGTGTTTATATTCAGCCCCTAGAATTTTCCGCTTCTGAGACCTCTCCAATCTCAGAATATAACGACTGTACCAAAACTTAGCATTTTTAGTATTTAGGGTTTCTCCTAGCTCAGGGTCAAACTAGGGTTTGACTTTCCCGGAGTTTCACCCAACCAAATTTATTGATCCAGGTCTCTAAATTTCGGTTTTGATGAGGAGAACAATCCTATTCTAGTCTCACTCAAAAATTCCTCTTCTGTAGAAAGCCCTAATTTCCACATCGAAACTGAAAATGCTTGAAATTGAATTTCGCATCGACAGAAAGATGCACCCTTCAATGGAGAGTCATCCTAGCATACTTTTGCTGAAAATATGTGAAGGAAGATCCACAAAATAGGAATCCCTAGTTCCGGTAGCTGCACAATGTCTTCTTCTCAGGTTAGCTCTGATACCATGTTAGTTTTTCAACTTTTAAGCAAGCATTATGATAAGATCTTTTCACTGAGAGAATAACAAGCACAGCAATCACATAAGCACATCACAAGAGACAAGAGACACAAAGATTTTAGGAGGGGAAACCATAAATGGAGAAAACCCCTCAACTTCCTCTAAGATAGTATCACCACAAGATGTGATCCCAAAATAGTAAGATGACCTCCCAACACAACAGCAGCCTTCTGTCTTCTGTCAAGCCAAAGATTTCCTTCTCCAAAGGTGCGCCACACTTGAGAGAGCAAGTGATGTAATTCACAAGTGATAAATAGAGAGACTCTCACTCTCTATTTATATTCTTCCGTTGACTTGAAGTGCACTCAACCATGTAGGCTTAACTTATAATTAATTACTTGAGCCTACACCTTAATTAGTGTATAATAACCCAAGTGCCCCTAAACTGTGGGGACTTACCTAATGACTTGATATGACTTGTTTACATTATTAATCCTCCCGATCGGAACATCGGGGCATGGCCACATGACTCAAGTACACAATAGAAACATCCCGGAATAAACATCGGGTTACAATATATGAAATACATAGAAGAATACATTCCGAAGTTACATATACATCAACACCAAGCTCTATGAACTTCTTTTCAAATCATACAATGATTTTTCTAGATTATAAATTATGTGCTCTTACCTCTATTTTCATACTCATGTGTTTGGTTTACATAGACTTCTTCTTCTAAGATGTCATTCAAGAAGCATAACTTTGCATCCATCAAATATATGGCCCACCTATTGCTGCCTCTTAAAGCCAAAACTACCCTAACTATGTCGAACCTTTTTCTTAGGAGCAAGGTTTATGTCCAACCTTTTTCTTAGGAGCAAGGTTTCTCCATAATCCACACTAGTTTGCTACAAAAATCCTATCAACACAAACATTGTCTTGTATTTTTCCACTCCACTTTTTTCATTAAATTTAATTTTATAAATACATTTAAATTCAATATTATCCTTTCCTTCTAGCATATCCATAAGATCTCATGTGTCGTTATTTATTCATTAATGACATGGATCCAACTTATCTTCCATAAAACCATCTCCAAAACACATAGGCTCCCATGAATATAATGCACATTTGTCTTGCATATCCAAATCAACATGCTCGTCATAATTTTTTCTTAAACTCTTAGTATTTTTATTTTCTTAAACTCTTAGTATTTTTTCTTAAACTCTTAGTATTTTTATTTTCAAGAGACGCGGTTGGAGCTCCCTTCCTATTGATAAGGAAATAATCAGCGGCTCCACACCTCTGAGAGAAGATACAACCACATTGATGGTTAGAAATATTCCTTACGCGCTGAGGTAAGTTAGGAAGATAAATCTCTATCTCTACTTGATGATAATGATTAAGATTGTGTCAATTTGTAATAAAAGATTATTGTTTTTTTACTGTGCAGAAGCGATACTATGTTGAATTTACTAGATGAGCACTGTTCCAAGTGGAACGAATATCTTGAGCAGGAGAGCCACAGAGGTGAGGAACCGATCTCTGTGTTTGATTTCTTTTATCTTGTCCCAAGAAGAAATTCAACAGTGGAAAATAGAAGAAATTTATTTTCCTTCTGTTCTAGCCCTAATTTATGCAGCGCAAATTTTGTATGAGGAACATACCCTGCTGCCTCTATCTGAACATTCAGTTCCCCCAATGTTGCGTAAATATCTTCTATTTGTGGATGCAATCTATCATCTACATAGAATGCATGAACCTTGTTTTGGATAACAATCCAACTTTTACCTGGCTCCTTTACTATCCCCCTGTCTTTCATAATTTTTCGTACTCTTGCTACATCATCCCACCTGCTTTCTGAAGCATATATGTTTGACAGTAGAACATATGGTGCAGACTCCTATGGCTCTAACTCTAGCAGCTTTTCTATAGAATGCTTTCCCAGCTTCATGTTGCCATGAATTTGGCAGGCACTGAGCAAGGTTCTCCACACAAAAGCACTTGGCTTAAATGGCATTTTATTGATAAAGCCCTCTGACTCATCTAGATGCCCAGCATGGCCAAGTTGATCAACAATACATGCATAGTGCTCCATATAGTCGAAATGTTATATATATATATATGAAACGTTGCACCAAATCGTGACATCATGTGGCAAGCAACATTTATAGAAGAGCTTAGTCTATGTGGCAAATAGTCATCCAAAAATAAGTAATGTGGCTAAATAGTCATCCAATCCTTCCACTCCATTTTCACCCTATACCACTATGGTGAGCACCCTCATTCTCGTGTTTCTGAATCAGAATATTGAGTTCATTCATGTCACATTCATGTTGACACCTTTAGCATTATGTTGGAGGTCAAGCTCAATCACGAGAAGCCCCAAACAACACAATAAATAGTTTGTACCAATGGAGGAAGCATGGAATAACCAATTGACAATTATAACCATTAAACTTCGGCAATTAAACATAAGCTAGCCAACAATTATAAGCATTCAAGCACAAACAAGACATTGATGATCAAAACAAGTGCATTCAATGACTAGACAAGTTTTATTAAATGGTTATGTATGATTAAAATGGACACTATTTTCAAAGTAGGTAGTTATCTCTTCCACCACACCCTCTATTATATTATAGGGCATCCTAGCCTTATTGGATTGTGAGGGAGGGAAAATAAAACGTTATCTATTACCTAAAGAAGTAGTACACTACAATATTATCATAAACTTCTATATTATAGGGTTGACTAGATATACTAAAGTTTTGAAATATTGATAAAAAAATATTGAAAAACCATTTATTAATTCAATAAGAAGAAATGGAAAAAAAAATCTATTAGTTTTGAGAATGATTAAAAAATTATTTATTAATTCAATAATAAGAAATGGAATTAAAATTTCCTATTAGTTTTGAGAATGCTTTATTTTTCACAATACCTGGAGAAGCTTATGAGGTAAGTGGTTAGTTACATCCTACAATACTACCATACTACCTTGATTTGTATAGTTAAGTCCTACCATACTACCCTGATTTGTAGAAAATATTGTTTGGTAAATGTTAAATAATTTAAAGTGTTTAATAGAAATATTTAACCTAATATCTAAACAATTAAAACCAAGTTCCTTGTGAGAACTTTGGACTTCTTTCAATAATTTGTAAATAATCTTCTTAATTTAAAACATGAGAAATGATAAGGGATTTTATTATTAACTCTAATATATTTTTCTTTAACAAAACTAAATTATTAGAAAGTTTTGATTCTATAAGTCCAATATTCTTCATTTCTAAAAGTAATCTCTTTAAAAATTATGCTCAGATTTAGATCCTAAAACAAATCCTTTATTGGTATTGTCCAAGAATAGTAAGTGCGTCTTGATAATATTCACTCATTATTTTAGTGGAGCATTCCTAATGTATATCATTTTCTATTGTTACTTAGTCGTTATTAATCATCTTTCTCATTTCACTAATAATTTTCTTTAAAAATTATTATAAGCTATAATTCTAAAATGAATTACCATTGAAAAAAAAATTATTTATTGAAATTTCCATCTCATATTTTTATTATGCAATTATAAATTTAATTCAAAATATAATAAATTGAAACAAAATATAATTAGTCATATTTCTACACTACAAATGAATGAGGAAGAGTGTTTTTAGTAGAAGCTCAAACATAAAATTTATTGTTCAAAATTTTATTTAATAAATTATGGACTTTAAAGTTTTCTTCAATTTAATTTTAGTCAACTAACATGTATATTGAGTCTACCATGAACACATAAGACTTAATGCTCCAGGTGTTATTGAGGAAAGTACCGGGGTACTAGAGCCTATCTCAAACTCAAAAACTATCCTGAATGTCACAAGTGTTCAAGGGCAAGTTTTATTAAATTGGTTGGTTTCACTTTGACGACAAGAGCTAAAATGATTGTGTTAAAATATTGTAAATTGTGTGAAGATGTTTTTTCTATGCCAAAATCTAAAGAACTTAAGGCGAACTCTGGCCTTTTTCGGAATTTGTAAATAATTTTTTTAATTTAAAATATTCCCACAATTAATGGAAAAAAAACCTTTCATTTATTTTATTAATTGGCAATTTACATTCTTAATTTAAAATAAGAAAAAGTAAAAACAATCTATGATTAACTCTAAAGAATACTAAAAGATTCTATGGTTAACTCCCCAATTAGAGGGTGATTCTACAAGTGTTCAGTGTTCCACATTTCATCAATAATTTCTTTGAACTTGTTTGTTAGCCATATTTTTAAACCAGAATACCACTAAGAAAAATAATTAAGTAATCCTATTTTACTACCAAATATGAAATATCAAATAACTTATTAAATTTATTTCACTAATAATTTCCTTAAACATATTTGTTAACTGTATTTTTATAATGAATTACCAACTTCCTCATTTCAAAAAAAAATATTTTGACGTGTTTGTTAATTTCTTTAAAGGTGTTTGTTGACTAAGGTTGGGTTTCTGGAAATGAAAAGTTTTTTTTTTAATATGGCAATATGCAGGGGAAACCCAACAATACTTCTCCACATTAGTGGATGGTAGAGGTGGTAAAGGGTCAGCCATCCTCGCAAAGGGGCCTAACCCCAAAGGACTCAAAGCTTGAACCTGTGACCTCTCTGCGAACCCAAAGAGTGTGCACACGTCTTATCAATTGAGCTAACCCTTGGGGCTATCAATTGAGCTAACCCTTGGGGTTATTTGAAAATAAAAAAAATTCGCTTTCAAAATAACCAAAATAAATGTATAAAAAAGAACCTTCGCTTTCAAAATGAGCTTTATATATATAGATATAGATATAATTCAATGCAGCTTGTAAAGAAAATTCACAGAGAAAAACACCCGATTGCTAAGGCACCGAAATAAATGGAATTGAGGAGTCATATTTTTAAAATATTTCTGAAAAATATTGTTAAAGATTTAAACCTAATAGGACCCATTTTTTTTAAAGAGAAACACGTCTCTCAATTAAAAAAAATAGACAATCACCTTTGAATTTCTAATTTTAGAATGCAGCTCATGGATTTAACCTTTGAATTTCTAATTTTAGAACGCAGCTCATGGATTTAACCGAAGGAAAATACAATTTAGAAACATTCAGATTTGTAATTGTTTATTTATTGATGCAATTCATGAATTGACTTCAATAAATGAGCAAATCTACATGATATCTAATTATTCTTTAAAATGCAAAGCTTATGAATTAAATGAAATTAATTATAATTGAAAGAATAAAAAGAATTCAAAACCAGGCATGCCCGGGTTCGAATAAAAAACTACATTCAAATTAAAGAAAAGGAGCATTCATATTATTTTGTGACGTGTGTAGGTTAATTAATGCCCAACAATTCTCCGGGAGGATACGTTTAGTGCATGATCCAAACTAGCAGGTAGGGGATACCCTGGTTTATTTAAAACATAACTTAAAACTAAACTAATTTTAAACTGCCGGGTAGGGGATGAGGATACGTTCATTCCATAACCATGGTTTAAAACTAAACCGGCAGGTAGAGCATGAGGGCCAGAAGCTGGTGAAATTGTTATTTCACCTGTCATCAAATTGGTAAAGAGGCAACTCCAAAGCAATGGATTCATCGGTAAAGAATAATAAAAAGAATTATCCATAAAGAATAATAAAAAGAAGGCAACTCCAAAGCAATGGATTCATCGGTAAAGAATAATAAAAAGAATTATCCATAAAGAATAATAAAAAGAATTCGAAACAAGGGGCTGTATTATTACAGAACGGCATGCCTGGATTCAAATGAAAAACTACATTCAAATTAAAGAAAACCAGCATTCATATTTGTAGAAATTTCTTTCTCCCAGTGTTTTGAACTCATGACGTGTGTAGGTTAATTAATGTTCAATTCTCCATTATTATAGAACGGCATGCCTGGGTTTGAGTGAAAAACTATATTCAAATTAAAGAAAAACAACATTCATATTTTTAGCGATTTCTTTCTCACAGCATTTTGAACTCGTGACGTGTGTGTTAATTAATTTCCAATTCTCCGGGAGGATACCGAGTTTAGTCCATGATCCAAACCAATTTAAAACCAATTAAGCCAATAATCAGTGAAACGAAATGGATCCAAACTTTAACTAAATTCATTTATTCCTTTCTTAGAGGTTAGTTATAGCTTATAATCAGTATTATTTGACTCAAAGCATAATGAAAACACAGTTTCTTCTACAAGTTTGACTCAAAGCATAATGAAAACAGAGTTTCTTCTACAAGCATTCTTATTAATTCAAAACAGAATATATATAACGTCACAGATGTACTTGTAACATGGTGAGATGGTTGATCTTATTGCATGTTTGTGCCGTAGCCGCTCATTCCTCCTAACTCTGGTCTTGAAGCTAAACTCCATTCCTTCCTATAATTAATTAACATAAGAATTCAGAAGACTTAGCTTAAAAACCCTAAATATCAATATAAGAATTTAGAAGATAAAACATTAATTACAGTAACTGAAATACACTCACTTACCATAATCAGATGCCATGGATTCAGCATCTCTTTCTCTCAGGGTTCACATTCATACACAATCACAACCATGGATCCAACCTCTCTTTCTCTCAGGATTCAGCCTCTCTTTCTCTCAAGATTCACATACATATATAAACACAGAATACATTCATTTCATTACAAAGCAAAACACACACAAACACAGAATACAAGCAAACTTCCACTCCTGGTGTGTTGTTTCCCTATGCTCCTGATTGCTTCACGCAGACGAGACTTCCTACCTCGTTCAAAGGTTCCCATTGAACTTTGCATTAACGAATAATGGTTACATGGAGTATGGCAATCCCATGGCCACCTACTGAATTAAATGAGCGATCCCATCACGTCCCAGGGAAGCGGCTGATGACGGCGAAGGATGTCAGATGCCAGGTTGTAGGGTACCCACCATGGGGATGTTAGAAGCCCAGGTTGTAGGTTAATATTATTGTTGTTAATCCCTTTTGAATTTTAGATTAGTTTTATTTTATATTTCACATTTCAAATCCCATTTATTGGGATTTATATTAAAAGATGTAAAATGCATCTTATTTATCATAATATAAAATGTATTAAAATTTAATAAAATAAATTAGAATAGTATTGTCTTAATATTGATATTTTACCCTATGTTTTACATTTCACATCCTATTTATATTAAAATATGCAAAATACATCTTATATATTAGAATATAAAATGTCAAACTTTAATAAAATAGATTAGCATAATTTTGTTTTAATTTTGATATTTTAAGTATTGTGAAATTTTTATCTTATTTTTGTTGCTTTTTCTTTTTAGTATTTAATAGATTTGGAGTTGAGATGAACCTATAATGCTAACTTAACTTTAATAGAGTTGTGAAGACAAGGGATTGTTGTTTTAATGGATGAAAGCAAGCCTATAGTTAGTGAACCCCTCCTTTAGCATCCCTAGTAACTTCTCTCGAAGGTTATGGGCTCTCAACCCACTTTTCTTCATTTGTGGGTAAGTGTTCACTCATGGCAGTTTCATGTGCTAACTCTCTGATTGAAGGAGTTACATACTCTTTAGAAGTCATTCCTATTCTCTCAATCCCAAGAAGATTGTAACCTCTCCTTTGTTGGAAGGGGTTAAGAGGGTTCTTTCGATCAAATGTTATTGTGGGAAGAAAGGTTGTTTGAGAGGTAGGAGGTCTACTCTTGCTCAAGTCAAGGATCAAGCCATTTCGGAGGTATGGGTGGGGAGAAAAGGTTACTTTTGTGCATTGTTAGAACAAGCAAATAATTTGATTTGTTTTCTTAATTCTTGTGGTGTCATTGATTTGCAAGGTAATGGGCCTCCCCTAAGAAAAAAAGTTCTCAAGAGGATTGTTTAGTCACAACATCTTGAAATTATTTTGTTACAATGAACCTTGGGCGATGGTTTAATTAAAGATGTGAGGAGTCTTTTGTCTAAGTGGGACTATCTCTATTCATGTTAAAGGTAGTTCAAGTGTGGTTTGATTTTTAGTTGGATCATAAAGGGTTTTTGTTGTTTTGCTCCTAGCATGGATGGGATGATCTTGAAGACATGTTGGTGGAGGGATGATCCTATCCATGCGTCCCTCCTATGTTGTTTTTCGGTAATATTTCAACAGGTTGCCAAGGTCTTTTCCTAAGTAGCTTACTTTTCCTGAATAGTTACTTCAACCAAACACTCCAGCCAAGTTCTTCTGCCTGGAATAGATTCATTTCTAGACCTGATTCTTCTGTTAGATGATATGTATGTTCTAATTTCGCATAAAAAATTTGTTCACCATCCTTTATCACTTGAATTGCAAACAATTTATCAGAAGATCCACCTTGTTTTGCATTTGAACAAATAAAATTTCTTGTTACAAAAACAAACATAAAAGAAGAGCGTTGTACACAATAAGATCAGGATTGCACCCGTAAAAGGCCATTTCATTCAAAATTTTAAGGGCCTCACTGACTCTATTAACTTTGTAGAATCCACGGATTAAAGATGGGCTATCTTTAGCAATAACTGGTCATTTGACAGCCAGTTCTCTATATGAATTTTGCCAACTCATTTTTGAAGTGTCAAATCCTGGATGGCAGTATCGCCCGCCGAAAATCAAAACCATTGCTAACTGGATGGTGTTGTCACACTCCTCTAACAACGGGGAAGGGCTTCTTGGATTAGATACTAAACTCGCCCTATTATTATAATAAAGCAGAATTCAGGTTTCATTGCTTTGCTCTTCCCTCCTACCGGGTGAGCTTTAAGTAGTAATAAAGCCAGGGAATACAAATGTGGGATCAGACCATCGGTCCAGGAAAATACAAGAGAATCAAGAGAATCGCTTGATAATAAGCTCCCATATGTGGATTAGTTGAGGGTGGAGGCAATAAAATTACACATAATATATTGCAACCTTACTCACAACGGGGTTTGCCCCCTTCCAAGAACGAAACAATGAAAAACGCAACTAGATTGGGACTAACTGCCACAACAGTATTCTACATGTAGATAGGCTTGGTAGGGTATGCAACTTTCGGGAATGATGCTCCCAAAAATATACTAACCAGGTTTGGATTCTATGAGCCATTCTAGTTGATTGACATTGGTAACTAGGTTTGTATTCTACGAGCCATTCTAGTTGATTGACATTGGTAACCTCTGCATCGGTATTCACATAGTGGGTGCATATTAGGTATATTGGTATTTCTGCATGTTTATCTTGATCATTACTATTCATTTTCCACTGGGTTACTTCTCATGTCTTTTGGCTAGTATTTTCTTAGCCTGTATTTGCAGTATTTGAAGACCGAATTTGTGATAGATGGAAAAGGAGTGGTTTTGTCCATAGAGTTTACACTATAAAGTTTCCATTTTGTGGGTCAGTTAGTCGGGGCTATGGGGAGAAATCGATTCAAACAATACCCTCGTAACCAACATGAATTCAGATAAATAGATGGCTTCATACATGAAAGACAAATAGAGGACTTCAAAGTAGAGAAAAAAACAAGTAAGATCACCATTCAAAAAATACCATTAGAAATTTATGTAAAGGTGTTAGAAAATTGGACTCACCCGGTAACCTGTTTTGCTGTAACCTGTTTGCAACAGTAATAACTTGCAAGTGTGAACTGGATGGCTCCCGTTTTTAGCTACCAGTGGAGAATATGGACTGTGGAATCCTGGACTCCTAACTTTGAACTGGAAGAAATAGTGAAGAGTATGGACACTGGAGTTCTGGACACCGAACTTCAAACTAGAAGTTGCTTGTAAAGTTGTAAAGCTACAGCTTGCAACTCAACCTCCAGCATTGAGCCCCGAGTGAGTCAGAGACCCATGATGTAAACATCATATCAATGACTACTGAGTCTCATTCGGCATTAATGTTTCCTACCTATCCAGTCATCTCCTTCCTATCAGGCCGTCTTGAAGCTCTTAAGAGCTTTAAGTCCTCCTTACCAGGACAACTACGATCAAACAAGATCAACTGCATGGTCAACATAGTCAAACAAAATGGTCAACCATAGGGTTGTTCATGTTTAACCATGGGTGAACATGGCTAATCATATGGTTTAACATGGTTGATACATGGTGAAAACATGTTTGAATCATGGTCAAACATGCTTGAATCGTGGTTCATCGTAGTCAACCATAGAGTTGAACCATGGTCAAACAACATGTGAAAACACATTCTTGACCACATGATCAACCATGGTTATCCACATGGTCGACCATGGTCAACTCATTGACAACCACATGCTCAAACTTCATCATCAACCATGATGAAACAATTGTCAACCATGTTCAAACAGGGTGAACCAAAATCAAACACACCGATAAACATGATTGAACCATCACTAAAAAACATGGTCAAATAATAGTTAAAATCATAATCAAGTCATGGTTAAAACACATGGTCACACCATGGTCTAACCACATGGTCATATCATGGGAAAACCATGGTCAAACCATGTTCAAACCACATGGTTCAACCATGTTGAAACCATGATTAAACTACATGGTCAAACCATGGTTGCATGTGATTGAATATGGTTTCCTACGGCTGACCATGGTTTACCATGATTTCATATTGCTAACCATGGTTTTTATACAAGTCCATTTAAAAATGTTATTTTTATGTATAAGTTATTATATAAATTATATACAATTTATATAATGAGCTTACCGATCTGCCATAATCCAAGGCAAAGTTGAAAGGCAACCAAGGCGCTACTCAAAATTGTCCGGACTTCTTCCATTATCACACTTCCACTACCAATGATGAATGGCAGCCTATTGTCCTACTTCATCCTCTTCTTCTTATAATTCCTTCATCTTTTTTCTATATTTCTTCCTTATCTCTTATAGTGTCTCAGATAGTCCATCAATAGAGAAGGCAGTGAAGTAAGAGGACTTAATATATAGCATCCCAGATAGTATCTCAATTGAGAAAGCAATGAAGTTGGACGTTGAGAGAGTAATGGAAGATGTCGAGAGAGTAATGGTCGATAAACGAGTGAAAAGCACGGGGGCTTCACTTGTTAACCAATACCATACCACGTGAGTTCATAAAGGGGGATTTAAAAGTATCAAAATTCAAGCCAATATATTGCATATATTTAGGGAGGTAGGGGATTTTCTATAGGGTGGTAGGGTGGTAGGGGCTGCTAGAGCTCATTTTTCCATTTTCGTGCACATTCTTTGCGCAGGATTGCGCACAACAATGACCCTGTCACCTACAACAGTTCACTTCCCTTCCTGTTGATGTGAAAACATGACTAGTGGGATTCACATATTTTTCAAATTTGTTGAGGGAAATAAAAGGCAGAAAAAAATGTTAAGGATGTATCGCTTCATAAATTCTCTAGGAGAGTTGGTAAGATTCTTTTGTAGTAGGGAGGAGACCAGGGTTCAATCCTCCACCCCCCTATTTTGTAAAAGGGAAATTTTGGAGAGAGAAGCGTAAAAGTTGAAAGTAAAATATTTGAAAAGTCAAAAAGAAGAAAGAAAGAGGGATAAATGCTCTTTGGAAAATACTCTGGCTTGTATCCAGATTTTTTGTGAGGCCTATGGCTCTAAAATCAAGAAAGAAAAAACACAGTGTTACTGTTTGAAATAGGATAATATGGTAGCACAAAGAAATTGAGACAATTGGGAAGCTAGGAAGCTTTGGCTCAAATGGAAAAGCAACTCTCTTAGATCACGTTTTCTTGGTATGGAGTAAGATCCTAGTTATGATTGGCTAAGAACTTGTGTAAGGAAGCAGGTTAATGGCCCAAAACTCATACGCATATGAGAGGAATAAAAGTCTACTCCTTAGGGACTATCAAGGTTATTTCACGTGCAATGCTTTTCCTTAAATAACAAATGATGAATCAACCCATAGTCGTCACTTCAATGTATTGTTTTTGGAAATCATAGTAGATTTTTTTTATAATTAATATAGGAAACAAAAGAGTCGAGTTGATTGTAGAATGTTTAGCAGTTTAAAAGAGTAGAATGTTTAGCAGTTGAAAAGAGTTTATACTCTAAACATGTTAAGGGTTGTTCTTTTTTATGGTAATTCAAAGTATTACAAAGGAAAATCGGTAATTTTGATTTAGAATAAGGGCATAATAATTTTAGATTGATTGAATTGTAGATATTAAATGTTAAGATTGCACAATATGGCTACAATAGATGTATTCAAAGGTGTTTGAATCCATTTATGCATTAAAAGTGGCAGTTTCATTAAATTTAAAATTGTATTTTTTGCAAAGATTGCCTAATCGAATTCTCGTGATGGAAAAACAAAAGGACGAAAATATAAAATGTATCATCCTATTCATGTTTATTATAAAGTAGCAACAATGTCAAGACAATGCAAAATGAGATTGTCTTTAAACATTTGACAATTTGGACTCATATTAGTATTATGTTCCATTTTTTTGTCGTGATGTGACTGTTTTTAGTGGTATATAGGTTCAAATCGTCAAAAATTTAGATTCATTTATGAAAACTAAGTATATTCACAAACATAGGCATAGAAGTGGGATTGGCAAGTTGAGCAAATTACAAGTATAATCACGTATTCCACAACCAAAGTGGGACATGGCAAGGGGGGGGGGAGTGGAAAATCTAGAAACATTACCATTCAATTCTCTATGGACATATGTGGACATCCCCATATTGTTAAATAAATAATATCAACGTACTTAAAGTAGGGAGGGGCAAGTCAAACAATCAAGCATAACCACCCTACAACTAATCAACGATTATGTTAAATTAAGTGAACCATTATCTTTATGGATTCCCCTATCGATATAATGATCACGATATGTTGGAACTTTTAACAATACATGTACCAATCTTTATGTAACCAAAGTGAGATGTAAAAAACATAAATCTTGCTAATGGTTAACAACAATGCCAAGAAGCCACAAGATAGAGGTATCATCTTTTTTTATTTATTATTATTATTCACACATACATACATTTACAAGGCAGACAGAGGAAGGAAGAGGGCATGCAAAGGAAGGAAGGGAATGCCATACTAGTGAGCATAATTAAGTAGAACCAAATTACGATGTCTAAAACTCAAACTTCATCATTTCATTGTGATAAAATCTCACCAATTTAATCAATGCAATACCTTAACTTTGATGGATGTTGCACATTTCTCTTAATTTGCACCAAAAATCAACATTAACATAAAAATGAACATGGTTTTGTGAACAATGACTTCCATTATTCCTATGGTTATGGTGATATTTAACTTGACAATCAACACAAATCCTCAAATATAGATAAATGCATTCAGGGAAGTGAGAAACTTGCAATGTGGAAGAGACATGTCATATATATTGTGTGTCACATGTTAGTAAGGTCAAATGAAAAGAAAGTTTCAAACATCTAAAATCTAATGTGAAAACAAATGATGCCAACCATGTTGATTTTTTAGATCTTCAAATTAAATTATCACATTTTAAAAAGTAGTATAGATAGATATTAATTAAAGACTTAAAAAAATAAATTTATATATGAAAAAAATAAAGAAATCATTTTTTTAGTTATTTTATATTTAAATTACGAGAATGTAAATAAAATAGTATATAATTATCTTTATTTAAATTATCATAATCTAAATGAAATAGTATATATCCATCTCAAGGGTGGATTTTTAAGTGAAAATAAGTTTTTATTTTTAATTTCTTTTGTTGTCTAATCAATCTCAAGTTGAGATAGGTTATGATAACATTAGAGATTTAGCATTGGACATTAAATTAAATAGACATTGAATATAATGTATTCAAAAATTGATAGATGATTTTGAAAAGAACACCATAAAATAGAATTCTTATTTAATTCAAATATTTTTGTGGGACAAGAAGAGAAAATTAGACTAAGTACTAAAGTGGAACTAAATCTCCCCACATAGTGATATGCCACTATAATGATTTAACTTGTAACACATAACATAGATAACAATCACAAATCATAGAATTCTCACAAGGCATAGCACCTACATGCACCAACCTTTTAATTGACAAAGCTTAAAATAGGGTAATGCTTTGTAATCCTTCTTTGCCTCACAATGGATATCCATGTTAGATATGCCATTGTATGGTCCTTCTAGTATGTCAAAGATACTATAGTGGAGGAAGTATTGATGTTGACTGAAATCTTGACATAAAGATATATGCCACTTTAGTAATACCTTGTAACATATCACATAAATAACAACTACAAGCTAGAGAGGCCACGTAAATCATGGCCCTTATTGGAACTAACATTTGAATCAACAAAAATTTTGATGCAAATAATGCGTGTGAAACTTTAAAAATTTAGGATGATATACCAACATTAGAACATGTTATTGTATTATAATAGTTCATAATACATATCACATAGATAACAACCACAAGCTAATAATGTTTATGAGACATGATATCTCTCAAAACCAACTTCTCAGTCAAAAAAACATTTTAATATGGGTAATGAATCATAAACCACCTTTGTCTCCCACTTATTATCCATGTTATATTGATAATTCTCATGCAGTGGGATACAAGAATGCATTGTGAATCAAACCTAAGGTAAACACTTAATGAGTTGAGCAAACATAAAATATCACCATAAAAATAAGATGCCAAATTATATAGCAATTTAGCTTATATTATATCAAATAGATTATAACCACAAGCCAAAGATGGCTCACAAAACACAATACTAATATCATCAGTGAAGGAGGATTCTATCACATCAATGTGGAAACTTGCACCCAAAGCAAGTGTTCATATTGGAAATACTTTTGGTGTGGGTGAGACAATACACCACATACCTTTAAATCACAATTATAACGCATGTAGAATTATTCACAACACATATACCCAACACACACATTATATTTGACCTATTTGGTCAATTGGTTGAAGAGCTTAGATAGCGACACTACCTTCAAAAGTCTTAGTTCCAACACAAAGTAAGTTGTCATTCCTATGTCTCGGATCTATAAGACCATCATATACTTTGCACACCATCAAGGACATGTGTCATTTTAGAAAAGAAAAATGAATGTTAAATGAAATATGAACATCAAATATGCCGTTGTATCTAGATAGCTTGCAACATCCTATATATAATAATAACACAAACAAAAAAAGCCCTATGAAGTAGGACATGGAAATTGGCAATAATCTGAATATTAGAGTGAGGAAATATGTTATCACATCAACATGAACATATGTATACTGAAACCACATGTGATATTATTGGAGTAAAAGAGAACACCATCACATCAAATTAAAGATCCTAAAGCCACCTAGATTCACAAAATGTAGAATTATTCATAACACACCATATTAATTAGAAGACTTTAATGAATAATTTACACCATAAAATTAACTTTTAGATTAGAGAAATATTAATTCTCAATCTCCAAATTATTTTACTATAATGTTACTCAAAATAAAAATAAAAATAAAAATAAAAATAAAAATAAACATAAACATAAACATAATCATAAACATAAACATCACATTGCCTAGATACTCAAACACACTAGCTTCATGGTCAACCCAATAAATTGTGTAAACGTACTCCACAAAAATCCAAACATAATGTTATAGCATTAAAGTAAATAAATTATACAAATTATATTTTATCAAACATAATAATAAACACTCTCTTCATAATTATGAAGATAGGTTTGCGGTAAGAAACAATAACTTTCACTTCTTCCCATCCATGTTAACAAAGAAGAAAAGTATATCTTCATGTGGTTAACAAAGAAGAAACGTGGCATTATCATCGGATGGTAGAATTTATGAAATGGCAACCGTGGCATTATCATCGGATTCCGGCGTGAGCGAAAAACTCAACTCTAGGCTCCAGCCAGGAAGACTAGATACGGGCACAACATTGAATAAGGGAGGGAAAGTATGTGGAGATGTCAGAGTGGTCAAGTCATGGAGATGGCCATGCATCTTGGTACTCCCACCCACACATGCTGAATATGGCTCGCCCAATGCCACCATCCCACATAAATTTGAAATTAGAATTCAACCCGCGCGAGGGGGAATTTCAAATCTGAATCTAACCCGCCGACCATCCACATCAATTTGAAATTTGAATTCAACCCACGCGAGGGGGAATTTCCAATCTGAATCTAACCCACCCAGGATGCAGGCCATTGTTAGAGTTCAAGCGTTCTTGCTGGATCGCCAGGTTCGTCTTTCGGTTTCGTGATACTAATACCGCTCTATACAACTGGATTGGTGCTGAGTCAACTGATCACTACTACTCGAGAGGTGTCACCTGCAATAATATCAACTTCATTGTGGTTACACTGTAAGTTGGCTTCGCCTCTTGTTTTTTTATTGGAATTCATATCAAAATCAAGCATATACTCTGGGATCATTTATGGTAACTGGAACATCTCCACCTTCTTCCGGGGAAAATACCATGGCCATTCTATGATCATTATACGTATCAATTGATCATTACCAGATCAAACCATACTAAACAGTAATCACTGTGTCTTTAAATTGTTTAAAGAGCCAATGTCCAAGGAGTCTATGTTACATTCATCCAAGAGTCAATGACAACACCGCCAGTGCCATCAGATTGAAGGTTGAAAGTAACTTTCTGAATATTCAACAATTTTCCACAAGGTTGATGCCTTCTAGAGCAAGATAATAGAAGACCGATTCTTGGTTGTTTTGGATAATGAGAGTCGAATATGAGAGGGCTCATGTTTCACTGAGAATATTCCATTGTCATAAAACAGTAATAAAACTTATTGGGTATTGATGAAGAAAGCTGTGAAACAAACGAGAGAGGACCTTGTCCCAAACCCACAATCCTGGCTGGTTAATTGAAGCTGTTGCCTTCATTGTTTTGGCCACAATATCCAAAGGGAATACCTGGGATTGATTACTTTGTTCTAGATCTAGAATTGTGAAGGTCTCGTATGAGAGAATACCCACAGTATATGAGAAATCGCCATAAGTATATTGGTATTCTCATATTTGATATGCTTTGAGTACCTATGCATGCCAATTTCTGATGCACACTGTTTATTACTTTCTTCCTTATAGCATCAAGTTATCAACCCTTTTATCTATGGTTTGCAATCCTACATTTGGATTTGTGAGTGTGTATATGTTTGAAAATAGTATCCATTCCCACTGCGATGCAATCTTCACAGGCGGCCATGTTAAGAAGTATGATATATACTATAATTTGCCTTTGATTTGGTGATAGTTCAGAGTTTACTCATACCACATGTTTCAACTTTCTACTTAGCCAATCCTTTGCCAACATTGATTCTTTGCTCCCACTTACAACGTTAATTCATTTAATTTCTGGTTGGGAAGCCTGTATTTTGTGTGTGTGTGAGTGAGTTAGTGAGTGAGGCATTTGTGTCCAATCTTAATCCTTACTACCATCCAATCTGGATGTCATGTCCTATTAAAATACTGATCTGCTCTGATTCGACCCTATTATCTTACATCTATACTTAGGCCAGTCCCTATGCACATTGATGCTTTGTACCCCGTTAGAAGATTAGCTCATTTCATTTCTTGTTTCGAAACCTGCATTTTGGATTTTCATTTTCAATAATGGGAATTCTTTGTTGGTGATCTTCACAGGTGGCCATTGGTGGCCACTAGTCACAAGCTCCTTCTTGAGTTGGATCTTAGTGCAGAGTAGGATGCATGATCACCATCAAAGAGATGCATTCCATCATGCTGTCAGGTATTGATATCTATTTCACTCCTTGCTCTATCATGGTCGACGTTTGGTGCTTCTCTACAGTGTAGTGTCCAACATCCATCCTTGGATGTCCTCTGCACTTATGATACTACAGAAGGAAACACTCTTCTTCATCAATGCACTGTGTCCTTCCTTTGGAGAGATGGAGTTAGTCTTCTTCTAGACAGAGTCACTGAATGGCTTCTTGGTCACACCATATTTTGCAATAGTCTACTTTCCTTATATTGAATTAGCACCAACAACATTATTAGTCTTCCTCCAATTGTTTGATGCCTCTGCTTACCTAGATTTTCGACAGTCATATTCGAGAGTGTGGATGCCATGCATTTCAAGCTCCTTCTAAATTGGTGCATTTAGTCCACCATTGAACTTGGTTGCTAGTTTTGCTTTCTGGTCCATCACTCTTCACCGAAATTTTGTATAGTGGTGAAATTCTGGATGTAAGCATTTACTATTTGGTTGGACCTCTATTGTAGGTATTGCCACTGTTGTTGTTGTCCCTTGTAATAATTTGCATGATAGAATTTATTCTTGACAGTGACTTTGAATTTGTTCTGTGTCATGGCTTCTGTGGTGCCAAGGGTCACTCTGTGATCAAATAAATTCTCACATAGCAAGGCTTCTTTGCACATGCACAACTTTAGCTTCGTATGTGAATTACTATTCTTCATAAAAGGAATCTGACTACTTTAGCCAATCATTCAATTGCAGGGCTGCCATCTGATTCTTGTAGGATGAAATCTCCACCTTGGTTTCCACCTTGAGAAAGGAACCCAGATTCATTAGTGAGCCTTCTCCAATACCACTTTGATTTCATGTTGGGAATTACTTCTAAAGGGTTTCTAGTGGATGGAAGCCTATAAAGTTGCAACATAAGGTGTTAAATTCTTCAGCGAATGGGCCATATTAGTCAGCATTCCAATGTCCATCTATAGACCCAACCTTCACATTCATATTGGGAATTTTTTTCTTTGAGTAGTTCAATGCAGCTCTGCATTTCATTGTCCATTTATTTCTTTCTCTAAGAGAGTCTTTTTCATAAATTATATATAATCTCCAGTGACTTCTTGCAAAACAATTCTATGATACCAACTTGATTCCAATTGCACACTAGCAAAAACTTTGCATCCACAACAACAACTGCAATGGAGTAATCTTACATACACAGTCCCTAAATAATGGTGCAGTAGTTAGTTAATCAATTCAGATGAACATAAATGATTTCAAGAAACAACATATATGACTAACATGACAAATTGGGCAGTGGCTCAATTCCTAATTCTTATCTAAATAATGAGCCTATACAACATATGAAAAACATCAAGCTTTATATCACTGCTAACTATCCTCAGCCAACTACCTGAATGAATTCAACTTCACTCTTTACTATAAAAAAACGGGGGCATAAACAATACAGCACAAGGGAAGATCAACTATTTCACACCCCTTTTGTTCATATCCAGAAGTAAATTAGGGTATAAGTTCCAGGAAGATGAAAGGGACACAGAAGAAGATGGTGATCCATTATGATTGTTGGGTTTCCATGTGTAAATGTTTGTTGAGCTGTCTGTCCACATCAGTGCACCTCTGCTGAATTGAACTGGGTGTTACTGGGACAAAAAACATGTGCCAAAGTAGTGCAACAAATTTAAATGCGACCAAAATTCTGGATAGTGCAAGTGGGTCACTTTAATTGTATTGATTGCAGGACGGTTACTTGGAGCATGGTGTAACCTGTTAGAGAGGTTTGGTCAAAACTCCCTTCTCTCAGGCTACCAGCAATGACATCTGTGTGCGAAAAGAGTTTAGTTGAGAGTGGGAAAGGAACTTTTTGAGCTGAAATGCCTCGGTAAACTTGGGAGATGGATTCTGTTTGGTTGGAAATGGTTCCTAAATTTTGACATGGATCCTCATATTTGGAAACAGATCTTGAGCCAATTGGGGGCTTCTGTCTCCATGAATACTGGTTGCTGGAATAGTGGAAACCTATTGGAACACAACCAGTATTCCAATGAATCAGATCCCTTTTTTGTTTCCACGGACACCAATGTCAAAGAATGCTTGCCTGCATGAATTTCAAACATAGTTGTAACAACAAGGGGACTAGGACTACTTAAGTGACTTAGTACAGGCTTCAAGGATGTACAGTACTTAGGTTTCTCATCTTCCAATATAGCTCAATATCTTTAGTTTTTCAACCAGGAATGCACCCAGGAATTAGTGAGTAGTGGTCGATCTTCTAGCAGATTGGCAGTACAAACGAAAGAAAATATGTCTACTAATTATTTACTTTGAAAATAAACGTAGTCACTGCATTGAATTGAATGGAATAATGTGGGGTCTGAGTGCCAATAAAAATACAAACTCGTAAAGCCTGGTAATGATATTCTCAACATGCAGGAAAAAGGAAACATCCATAGCAACCATTCACAAATATAGTCTTGGTCTTACAAGTTAAATTTTGGGCTTATAACGATCTGATTTTGCAAGTTAGTTTGATCATTGCATTATTATTTTGACAGCAATCTCCAAACCTAAAGAAGATGCTCTAAATCTTTTTATTTCCTAGTGTGCTCGAGAAAATTGAATATTCTATATATATGTTCAACAAATATTCAATCTGCATAAGAAATCAATCAGCCCTGTGGAAGAAAGTTTTTAGATCAAAGCAAAAAATAACATATTTCAGTTCTGGAAAGAGTATGCTGATAGAAAGGAAAGGATTTGAGTACTCCCTATACAATGATTTCAACTAGTGATCATCGCCTTGTAATAAAAATATTGATAATAATAAAGTCAAGCCATAGGTCAAAGAATAGTCAGCATAGGAACTGTGCACTAATAATGCTTGGCAATGCCCAGCATAGAGCATGAATTGAATTTCAAGCTCTTGGTAGATTAAATATTGTTGTATAATAGATTTTCAAATCTTAGAAATGGGACCATTAAGATTGATCATGGCACTTGACGCTCCCATTGATAGATCATAGGAAAACCAATAGTTCATGTGAATATATAACGGATGAGTTTTATTCATCTGCATATATATGTTCAACACTCGAAAGAAAGTAATTATAGAAAATTTTCAAGTTTGAAGGGAACAATACTTACTGGAGTCAGACAAGCGTGCCATCTACCTTCAAAGTCCAGTCTCAAGTTAAATAGTCTTGTTTTACCAGGGCACTTCTCACAAGTTCCGTGGCCCATATATCAAAATATTGTCTTTACAACTTCATCTAAATGGATCATCAAAACAATACACTGATCAGTATCCATACATAACAATGACAACTCAGAACAACTATCATTATTTTATGGATAGGCCGTTGCTTTGTACTGTCTCTCTTTAACGTCATTATAGGAATTACATGTTGGCAAAAATAAATATGACATGTCTATCAAATTTCATTATAGGAATTACATCTTGGATAGGGGTGTTTGTCAAATTTAACCCCTGGTTCCAAGCTTTTGCCATAGTCTTCTCCGGGAGTAAAGCCTCCTCTGCAAATGTCATTATACGAATTACATGTTGGATAGGTGCACTTGTCAAATTTAACCCCTAGTTCCAAGCTTTTGCCATAGTCTTCTTCGGGAGTAAATCCTCCTCTGCCATAGCCAGATGAGTCTTCAGGGGGAGGGGTTGGGCCAGACGAACATTGAATTTCTTTCATCATTTCCAAGCTTCCACCATAGTCTTCTCCGTGATTAAAGCCCCTCCTATGCCATAGCCGGATGGATATTCAGAGGGAGGAGTTGGGCCAGATGAGCATTGAATTTTCTTCATCGTATCTAACCTTTTGCCATAGTATTCTCCGAGAATAAAGCCTCCTTCACCATAGCTGAATGAATCTTCAGGGGGAGGAGTTGGGCCAAATGAGCATTTAGGTGGAGGAGTTGGTGAGACCACTCTAGAACTATTCCATTTCCTTTGCACCGTGTAAAACAATAGCACAATCGCTGATACCAACCCTGATATGGCGAAAAGACCCTAGAAGTGTTGAACCTGAAGTTGACTGGTTCCCGACTAATCACTTATATTTTTGCTGCAATCATGGTCATAATAAGGCAACCATTGTTTACGCAATTTGTACAATTTTCCATTTTCTAGTCAAAGCACCATAATAACCATCTCTGGTTAGAGGTACTAGTATATGCTGAGAGATTCCGTAAAATTGTACCAATAAGTCTGCGAATGGAGATCCATTATGATAACCAATTCTTACATTACTGGCCGCAACACTGTTGATGTCGTGAAGGGTCCGTTCTAAACGTGTGGCCGTAAGAATAGCTGATAAATTTGTTGTGTAGCAAGATTGCAGAATTCCAAAAACAAAAAGCCAGGACACAATCACTATGCGTCCCATTATGCTCCGGATGTCATCTGCTATCCCAAATCAGTTTTTTTGATTAAATTAGTGCTATGCATCTTAAACAGAAAATGGAGCACAAACTAGGAATTTGTGATATAGAAAGAGCACAACATACCCTGATTAATGAAACAAGTTGAAAAACTGAACCTGCACACAAACCAACATTGCCAAATTTAATGTATTTTGAAGGCTTTCTATCTCTTCTATAGTTTCTTTTTCCTGTCCAGTTGATAGGTCTATAGAATAGGGCATGGCTATTAAAAGTTGTTTCTTACCATAATATGTTTCGGAAATGTTCCTTACGCTGCCCTTGGAACCACCGACTGTTTCTGTTCTCCAAAATATAAACCACGAACCCTTTGGAAAATAAGAATGCCACAGTTAGTAGCCACATTTGTGCAGTGAAAGGTTTGGAAAAATCCCAGCCAAAACTAACGATATCATGATCTTTCAGTGGAACATGTTACTATTGGTTAGATAATTGGAGCATCTTCACAAATGAAACTCAATGTTCCTATTGCGAGAGGGTAACCTGTAGAGACGAGTATCTAAGTGTGGAGGTACAACAACATTATTATTTGTTGATCTATCTCAGTTCTTTCAACGCCGTGGAGAAACTGAGTGGGAAAAGCAAGTGCTGGTGTGACAATTGCTGCCATTTGCAAGATGCCAAGAAGAAGTTGAAGGTCAAATCTGCACCTCAAGTTCTCACTTGCCAGCTAAAAGGTTTCAAATACACAGTACATGAAGGTGAAATGGAGGGATTCAAGAAGTTGTTATATCATGTTGCATTCCCCATGGAGTACATACTGCTAATTAACAATTGTGGAGATGGAGAAGTAGATGATTTTTTGTATTCTTCATTTGATGTTGTGGTGCATGTAGGATGCACGGTTAATGATGGGAATTACATTTCTATAGTGAAGAGAGGTGACCAATGGCTCATGTTTTATGATGAGAAGGTGGAAAACATCACGGCCACTGCTTCAAAGCAGCTTGCAGAGAATCCATGTAATCGAGAAAGAGTGAAGGTAGAAGCCAAACTTCCAGCCACACCCCCAGAAATATCCTGTGATTTAGCACCTAAAACATAACGGTTTGCTCTAGTAAAATATTTATATGGAGATGTTGAAGTAGATTGTTATGAGAATCTATATTTGAATTCAACGTGGACTTAAGAAATGGATGGTACTCTAGGCATTGCAAGGTATTTTCCTCATTACAATGTAAAAATGAATAATTATGGAAAACAAGGTTTAGTAATGACCACAACTGAAGCGACACAACTTTTCACTCCCTGCAAACTCTCGGTGTAGGATTTATCAAATCAACAACAACAATCAGCGCCTTTGGGATCAGTCTGGAATCGTGCAGGAACTTGGGACAAAATAAATTTAAGCACCTGGGCCAACAGTAGGATAAAGGAATTTCGCATTGATTTAGGTTCTCTAGAATTCGACATTTGTAAAAATAATATTTTGAAGGTCTCAAGCTGCGTAGGTGAAGTATTGATGGTGATAGTGCGCAACAAGAAGCGAATTTGTGACTCTTACTCGATGGACTTGAAGTTTCAATGGGATTGGTTAATTGAAGAAAAAATGAAGAAAATTTCGGGCACTTTAAATATTCCATAGGCTTCTTCTGGTGATTTGAAAGATATGCAGTTGAATGTGGCTTTGAATAGAGACCAACGAATCCCATACTCGAAAAGAAGTACACTTATTCAATATCTTATGTCCTTCTTGTCTCCCATTCAGGATCTTGAATCTTTGGATTTTTTTCAATCTTCAAGACAAGAGACAATTAGTATGGCTGATAAATATTTAGTGCAGTTAGGTGTAATGATTTGTGGCCAGGAAGTTCTGAAATTAACTGAATTATGTTTGAAACTTGTGAAATTGGTTATCCAACCTCGATTAGGAACGATTACTTTGGACAATTTTTATCAGGGTTTATGTAAGGAGGGCCTTGTACTTGGAGCTTTGATGGAAATTGCAAGAAGGATATTTTTTAAGGTTGGTACAGAGGTAAAAAAATCAGAGTCTGATTATTTAAAACTTTGTTTCTTCCATCTTGATGGAGACCTTTTTACTCTTCTCTCATTTTACAAGAAGTGTGAGGATAAACAAAAATTCAGAAGGAAGAAATGGTGCTGGGAAAATAACATTAATGCCAAATCCATGGTAAGATGTAAAGATGATATCATAAAAAATTCAAGTTTTCTCTTGAAGAGGTTCCGTGGAAAGAATAATTACAATTTGCATTCCCTTCTTGCTACAATTCAACAAACTTGCAACATCTACCGGCTTGGTATAGAGGTAGACCATCATAAAAGAGAAATCCAATTTTTTTAGATACAGAGAAAATACACCAGGAATTTGAGAGGATGGAAGATGTATTGAACTATGAAATGCAGGTGGGTGCTAAAATAATCATTGACACAAAGTGCATTGAACTATACATTGTGTTTGGACATAATTCTCATGTAACAAGAGAAAATGTTGGCATTCTATGTAATGGGAAGTTTTATTATGAGGTGAATGTGGAAGAAGATGCTGATTTTTTAAAGCTTGTCATTTATAAGTTCACTTATTCTCTCATATTGACATGTCCAAAATGTATTCATCTAACAAGTTAAATGATGGTCTCTACGGGATAGGCTATTATGAATCTTTAGGAAATGTGAACTTAAAGAGATTCTTATTATTTTTCTATTGGAAAGCTAGCGACTGCTACCTTTCCTTCTAGCATAAGCATGTGTGCTTATGCTAGAAGGAAATGCTTATGCTAAGAGGAAAGCTAGCAGTCGCTAGCTTTCCTTGATCTTGTGCCATGTGCTTATTTAAAAATAGAGCACATGGCACACAATCAAGGTATAAGCTAGCAACCACCAACCACTATGGCCAGGGTTTTACTATAGCGACTAATAGCTTTCTTTCTAGCATAAGTATGTGTTCTTATCCTAGAAACAAGCTCTAGGTATAAGCTAGCAACCACCAATCACCATGCCCAAGGTTTTTCTATTAGAAAGCTAGCGACTACTAGCTTTCCTTCTAGCATAAGCATGTGTGCTTATGCTAGAAGGAAATGCTTATGTTAGAAGGAAAGCGAGCAGTCGCTAGCTTTCCTTGATCTTGTGCCATGTGCTTATTTCAAAATAGAGGACTTGGCACTAGATTACGGTATAAGTTAGCAACCACCAATCACCATGGCTAGGGTTTTTGTATTGGAAATCTAGCGATTGATAGCTTTCCTTCTAGCATAAGCATGTGTGCTTATGCTAGAAGAAAATGCTTATGTTAGAAAGAAAGCTAGAAGTTGCTAGCTTTTTTTTATCTTGTGCCATGTGTTTCTTTCAAAATCGAGCACATGGCATAAGCTCAAGGTATAAGCTAGCAACCACCAATCACCATGCCCAGGGTTTTTCTATTAGAAAGCTAGTGACTACTAGCTTTCATTCTAGCATAAATATGTGTGCTTATGGTACAAGGAAATGCTTAGGCTAGAATGAAAGCTAAGAGTCACTAGCTTTCCTTGATTTTGTGCCATGTGCTTATTTCAAAATAGAGCACATGGCACAAGACCAAGGTATAACCTAGAAACCACCAATCACCATGCCCAGGGTTTTTCTTCTGGAAAGCTAATGAGTGCTAGCTTTTCTTCTAGCATAATCACGTGTGCTTATGCTAGAAGGAAAGCTAGTAGTCGCTATGTATTAGTATTCGTTAAGCAAGGAGTCGCTTATAATTCCACAAACTTCTACTATGTATTAGTATACTAATAGTGGCATGAAGTAGCATTGCTTGAGATTTTGTATTACTCTAGTTCCATATAGATTTTATTCTTCACTAGTCCACAATATAGGTTTAGATGACACCAAATAGCTATTTTCGAGAGTACTTAAAATAGGGATGACTCCAATCAAGGATATTTGAATTTACTTTGAACAATTGATACAAAAAATAAATCTTAGTGAGCCATGATTATACAAACTTGCA
This sequence comes from Pseudotsuga menziesii, assembly GCA_001517045.1. NCBI lineage: Eukaryota > Viridiplantae > Streptophyta > Pinopsida > Pinales > Pinaceae > Pseudotsuga > Pseudotsuga menziesii. The sequence continues at coordinate 13,969 of LPNX010366308.1, read as the reverse complement.
TGATCAATCATGGTTGGATTCAAACCTACTTACTAACTGCCTTCAATACTATTACAAGTTCCATGATTATACAAACTTGCATGATCAATCATGGTTGGATTCCAACCTACTTAATAACTACCTTCAATACTATTACAAGTTCTTAAGTATGGAAAATTTTTAAACATTTTTACAAGTTTTTCTAAGAATAGTTTTGTGTTTGTATTAAGATTATATACATTGATAACCAATCCTGTTTGGATTACGCTTTGTAGCTCCATCATAATTTATATGTAAAGTCCCTTTTGGCAGTGGGGACTAAATGGTGGGGAACAATGTTTAATTTGCACAACAAAATGATGCCATACCCTTTTTAGCTATTACAAGTATATTATTTTTTTGTAGATTGTGTTTTTCCTAAAATATAAGAGCACACTTTACATGGTTTAACCTTAACTACAGATTATAATTCAATTGTGTGTTACAAAATTTGTAGGAGCGATAATGGAAAGTATAATTTTCACAAAAGGGGACTATGTTGACCTCCTGGTTAATGGTCAAGTTATTGGGCTAGGAAAGGTTGAATCTACAGAAGTTGGAACTTATTATGGTGGAGGAAGGGTTGTTGCAGGTTATGTTATGGTTTTGATAATTGATGTCAGTCAACCACATTTGATTGTGGAATATGTTGATGAAGGGGACACACATCCATGGAGGAATACAGATTTGAGGCACACCATAGGTAAATCAAATACCAAAGCATGTGGTAAGAGTTATTCATAGTTTATTGAATGTTTTTTTGAGAAAATACTAAGTTTGTTATGTTTGGTGTACAGGTGGAAATGTTTGTTCAGTATTTTCTATTGGAGATAAAGTAGATCTTTTACAACATGGAGTGAAGGTGGGTGAGGGATCCATATTCAATACAGAGCTTGGGAATAAGGTTCATGGAAAGATTGTAAAGAAAGGATGCATAGTGGTTAGAATTGAGAAGGTGTTAAAAAATGATGCTCCTTTACCACATCCAACTGGATTTGAGGAAACACTAGGGGGTGCAATAGAATCTTATGAGATTTGGCTAGAAATAGATTTTAAACCTCATTGTGAAGATCAACCCATAAATATTCCACAAGATAGGGATGCATTCACATGTACAAGGGTTTCTCTTACACATGGATGCATAGGAACAATTATGTGCATTGCCAAAGGAATGATAGTTAATGTCCATGAGGATGACATGGTTGTGGGTGAAACACTAGGTGAAGATAACTTTGGTGTTTTTGTGGAAGAGATACACGGGTATTGTGAAAGATGCGAGATTGGGGATAAGTCTATACATGTATTGGTTAGATGGCCAATACATAAATTGGTGGACAACATAGGTGAGATGTTAAGGGTCAAGAAAAAGTACAAAGAGCCACCCATGGAAATGCTGATATGGGATGTTATAGAGGATATAAGTCCTTTATACCAATGGGATGGGGATATTTATAATAAAAAAGATCAAGATGTCAATGTTCTTAATGCATCGAGGCCATATAAAATTATTAAATGAGCTATTACAAGAG
>LPNX010366297.1:23157-120920 GCA_001517045.1 Pseudotsuga menziesii | reverse complement strand
TATATATATGTTTCAACATGCCATGTTGTTTATTTTTATGCGGTTCATATCATAGTGGCAGTAGTTGAGTCATGAGTTCCAAGTTAGGTGTTGGTTTGTGGGTTGTTCACAACTAGCTTAAGGTTATAGTTACAACCAATGAGATTTAAACCTTGTTCTCATAAAGGTAACCTGGCTAATTATTAATTTCCTTGGATCTTAGAAAAAAAACATAAACCCCCTCATTTATTTGACCTTCTTGTTTAAGTCACCCTCTTCCTACTAACATAAACCTTTTTTTAATTTAAGTCACCATCTTCTTACTAACATAAACCTTATTGTTTAAGTTACCATCCTATTAACATAAGCCACAACCCTCCTTTATGACACCTCCTACTAACATGACAAAAGCAACTTTCCTCACGTTCCTTTGTATGACTCTCATACTAACATTCATGTTAGTTTTTTTTTCACAACTTTCATACAAACATAATCAACTTTCCTCAACTTCCTTTATATGGTTCTTACACTAACATTCTTGTTAGGTTTTTTTTCACAACTTTCATACAAACATAATCCATATTCTTATTGTGACCCTCTCACTACCATTAATTATTTTGAGTAGCATCATGACCTACTATCATTTCTATGGACCTAAGCATAATACTTGTTGCGCCTAGAGGCGCTCTACAGCCCAGTATGGGGGAGATCTTGTAACTTTACATAGATGTCGGCTATAAAAGACAAAAATTTTAATTATATTTCAAAATAAATGTCGGCCACAAAAACAATCTAATATGGGTGAGATGTTGTAATGTTGCTACTTAACAAAATAATAAAAAATAAATAAAAAATTTAATTATCTGCCATAAAAAATGTTTGTGAGAAAAACAACACAATATAGGGGAGATGTTGTAATGTTTCTACTTAACAAAATAATAAAAAATAATAAAAATAAAAAATTGAATTATTCGCAAAAAAATTGTTGGTTATGCACATGGTTTTAAAACCATGTGCAAGGTTAGGAGGGCCTTACAAATGGTTTTAAAGCCATGTGCAAGGCCTCCTAAACAACCCGTGGTTTTGTTGTACATGGTTTAGGAGGTAGTTGCAAATGGTTTTAATACCATGTGCAAGGCCTCCTAAACAACCCATGATTTTAGGAGGGCCTTGCACATGGTTTTAAAACTATGTATGGGGGAGATGTTTTAATGTTTTTTCCTAACAAAATAAAAAATATTATATGCAGCCATAAATAGTATTAAATAATAATAATAAAAATATTATTTGTGGACCTTAAATAAAAAAATGTGCCTTTTGGTTTGAATCACATTAAAGCTGATAGTTGAGTGCAATACTTAAGAAGAGGTCTGTACCTCCAAAGATTTGATCCCTCTCGACGCTTGATAGAGCCTGGGATTTGGATCTATGCTGGTTTATTTATAAACTTGATATACTCTCTCCCTCATTTATTGCATTCCTAATAAATAAGATTAATATACTTATTTATATTTCCTTCTATATAATCTTACTAACATAATGTCTTTCCTTCCTCTACTTAATCCTTTATACATCCCTCTTATTACTATATTCTACTAGTATAGATCCATCTAAAAGGGGATCTAACAAGCACTTAGAAGGATCAAACCTCTCAAGGTGTAAACCCTTTTTTAGAGTCTAAATGTTAGGAAATGTGTAATCTAATGTTTATGGTTTTAGCGTATCTAATTTATGTTGTTTTATATATATACAATTCTAAATAATTTAAATGTATTTTAAGGCGACATGTTATTTTTAATAATAAATTTTTATTTCTTTATAAAAAACACGTGTCAACTCTAAGATGAGCAAAAAAGAAATTATACATCTCTCTCTTATTATAAAATGCACCTCTTCTATACAATTACTATAATCTTTAAAATATTGTATTAAAAATATAAACCTAACCTACAAACTTCAACCATTCTATTGTTCTATATAATTATTATAGTATCACTTGAACCGTGAACATAACCTACCTATTAAACTTTGTAATTATTATCCTTCTATGTAATTATTATGATATCACTTTATGCCAACCTTCTATGTAATTATTATGATATCACTTTATGCCTAGCTTGATTGGATCGTCCTCTTAACATTAACATTATTGAGTAGCTAATTCTATTGACTCTAAAACACCCTACCCTAACCTGCCTCTTGAATTAGGATTTCTTCCTTTCACCTAACCCATTCACACAACTTATCCATTCCCTTAATTAGCTCACCAAATTGGCAAAAACTTAAATAATTAACAAAGAGTTAATCCATTACCTTAATTTGCGCACCAAATTCGCAAACTTCAATAATTAACCGTTAGTTTAAGCAATAATGACGCCGGAGGGGAGCCAATCAACTCAGCGGCGCGCGTGCTCTCATCAAAATCCCCAGCCGTGATTTCCTCCTGAACAATACCCGTTTCTCGGTCTTTCTACCACGGCCGGTAGTACACGTCGATCTCCGGCCTGACACCTTGGCATCGCATTTAACTCATTTGTTTACACACCCATACCGCAAATATAGCAATCCGGCGCCCGTTCGATACTCGACTTAACTGCGCCTTTAACCCGGGTTAATATAAACCCCGTCTTCCAGATCTCTGTTACTATATTTCCAGTCGCGCAGGAACCAACGGATGAATCGAGTATGGGAGATCCTTGTTATTATTATCGTAATTTCAGCTTTCCTAATGAGGACAATTCATTCTATAGCAGCTCCGATGTCCCGTTTTCGATCCCCGGGGAGAATGCGTATAACAAAAATGATCCATTCAAATGGCGTGAACAGGAATCGAACGCTCCAGCAGAGTACAACGATTCGTCGGAGCCCATTATCAAACCCACGATGCATCCCAATTTGGCCTCCACTCTCAAGTCCTTAATAGATATTGATAACAATGGCAGAAACTATGATCATAACCAGGCCAGTGCCAGTGCCGGTACTGGGTTCGGGCATGAGGAGAAGGCAGCAATTAGCCCGCGCGGGCATCAAATTAGCCAGAGAGAGTGCACCCGAGGAGATTCGAATGCGCGATGTTACGATGAAGATGATAACATGCGATGTTACGATGAAGATGATAACATTGTGACCGTGCCGGTCGATCTGATAAAGAACCGGCGGCCATTCAAGTGCTCTCATGTCCGCTGTAACAAGACTTTCAACAATCCCCAGACGCTGAAAATGCACCACAAGACGCATTTAGCAGCAGCCAGGGTACTGGAGAATCATTATTCTCAGCTTCTCTACTCCGCCAACAATTCCCGTTCAGCAGGGCACAACAAGAAGATCCTTTCGCGGTGTCCGATCTGCCACAGAGCGTTCGTCGGGCTCTATGAGTTGAGACACCACTATGGGCGAAAGCATTCAGAAGGCGAAAAAACCCATCGAATGCAAATGTGGGATGAAATTTGCCTTCAAAACCCATCGAATGCAAATGTGGGATGAAATTTACCTTCAAATGCAATCTCGTAGCTCACAAGAAAAGCCACGCTGAATGCAATGATAACAATCTCAGCTCAACGAGCTTCGATCAGAACTGCAAATCTTCTGCAAAGTCCTGATCGAATTCCTGTCAAGTTAATTCTAATGTTTTCCCTGTTGCTGTTAATTTATTCAGCTTTGAAACGATGTTCTCCAGCTTCATGATCTGAACGATGTTCTCGAGCTTCATGATCTGAATTTATTCTCAGTTTCTGGTGCATTACTGCCTAACCTCGGGTGCTAGGATATTTATTTCATTAACTGTCATGCGAGGGCGGCGTGGGATCACTAATATGTCTGATTCTTCGCCTCCTTTTACTGTAACGCCTCATCAGGCAAGCTCTCATGACGCCATTAAACAGGGCCTCCAGGTTTGATTGTAAAGTTAATATTTTTTATTTCCAGGAATTAATAACGGTGCAGACATTGTAAATTGATTGTTTCAATGTTATTGATGACCCATTCAGTAACTTAAGATATCTTTAGTTCGAATGTTGTTAACGCGAGGGTTAGTGATGACTATTTCTATCACTGCACGATTTGTTTGATAAGTGGAAACTGGTATAAATTCATAACATATAACATATAATGCTTTTATATATTCATTAACATATAATGCTTTTATATAACATATAATGCTTTTAATCTGCCATGAGTTGCCATGAGTTGTTGGCTATCCAGTCATCTACTATGAGTCATCTACTATGAGTTATCCATGCATTGCTACCAGTTATTTTTTATATTCCTTTTTATAATTGTTTATTTCGAATTTTGAAAGACTCCCATAGAATCAATCTCTACACTACACTTATGGGGTAGATGAAAAAACATAGGTCCTAGTCCACCCCAAATTTCAAATAAAAAAGTCTATCGACCTAAGAAGAATTTTGAGCTTCAGAAACTCATTCAGTTCATTTCCAGAAAACCAATTCGAAAACCTACCTAGATTTGGTTCAGCATTTTGCCAAGGTATTCTGAATTCCGACACAGAAGTATAACAAGAGAATTTTGAGCTTCAGAAACTCTAACACAGTTCAGTTTATTTCCAGAAAACCAATTCGGAAACCTACACAGATTTGGTTCAACATTTTGCCAAGGTATTCTGAATTCCAAGAGAGAAGTAAACAAGAGAATTTTGAGCTTTAGAAACTCTAACATAGTTCAATTCATTTCCAGAAAACCAATTCAGAAACCTTCACATAAATGGTTCAACATTGTGCCAAGGTATTGTGAATTCCAACAAAGAAGTCTAACAAGAAAAACTTGAGCTTCAGAAACTCTAACACAATTCATTTCATCCAAAAAACCTATTCGAAAACCTACATTCTCAAATACACAGAAATGGTTCAGAATTGTGCCAGAATTGTGCTAAGGCATTATGAAACAGCTCCAAAATTACACAAGGATATATAGTTTCTAGTAATTCTTACTGTCTTCTAACCTGGGAAAAACTGTTATCACGCCTGTCCAGTAATGTAATCGCCAGTTTTTGTTCTCATCCCGTGCCTCTCTAAATGAATATCTTTTATGTTCAGTGGCTATAATATATTTTTTTTTAATGTGAGAAAGTGTGATAGGATGAAGAGATCATGAAGCTAAGTTTCTAGGTAGATAGTTATTAAAGTCTTTAATGTTAAGTGGTATCTTTAGAGTCCGTAGAAGTTTCCTATAAGTTTCCTATATATGAAGAAGTTTGTAAATCTGGATATAAAGAACAGGTAGAAGTTTCTTATATCTAAATATAAAGAAGTGAGTAGAATAGAGACAAAGACAGAGAGAGAGTAGGAAGAGTTGAAGCTTTGTAACATGTGAAACATCTTGGTAGATTTCAAGTTTGTATTTATTGCTGTAAGTTTTTGTTATGTTGTCACAAGCAATATAAAGCCATAGTTGATGGTTGAATGCAAGTTTTATTTAGCCACATATCTTTTCCAAATTTATTATTTACATTTACTGTAAGTGAAAGACACAAAGAATCCATATTCATTTCACCCCTTAAAAGTTTTAGTTTTTGTGAGCAGAAGTGTTCCACACAAATCTTATTTAATATTTGAGTTATATTATATTGCCAGTGAGTTTGTATTGTGTCCTAGTTAATCCCAACTAACCATCTCTGAAAAGTGTTTTTCATATTCCTAAGTCTTTAGACTAAGAAATATAAAGTTGGTGGCAACCTAATTCAAATTCATGTTGCACTAAAATCCAGTTGAAGCCAAGTAAATTTGTTGAGGTAAAAGTGAGTCGGTAAAAAGACAATTGTAGTAACTCTCTCTCTCTCTCTCTGGTATTTGTAAGTGGCAAGACTTTGGGCAACATTTAAAAGGGAAATCAAAAAGGTTGTGGCTCTAGAATTATTGTGAGAAGAGATTTTGAATCTCACCAAAGTTGTTGGTTTGATAAATGAGTTGAAATCTCATGGAGAAACCATAATAGACCAAAGAGTGGTTGAAAATATTCTCACAAGTATTCCCCCAATATTTGAATCTTTGGTTGTGACTTTGGAAGAAAACAAAAACATGACGGTGTTCACCATTAATGATCTGTAAGCTTCACTCATCAATCATGAACATGGACTGAGCAGAACAAATACATCATTGGAAGGTACATTTGCAACGCAATCATCCATAAGCCGTGGTAGAGGCAGGGGGGAAAACACTTCTAGAGGTAGAGGAAGAAACTTCTCAAGAGGAGGATGCAGCAGCAGTCCTGCAGATATCGCTGGTAGATGACATAATCATAACCCAAGTCATCCAAGTGGTCACAGGTTTGATAAATCAAAGATTCAATGTCATATTTGTAAGAAGTTTAGGCATTATGCATATGAATGTAGGAAGAAGCAATATGACCAAGGAAAGCAAAACTGGAACCAGTCGACGAACACTAGCACTTCGTTGAGCACAATGTTGATGGCATGTGCATCCCCAATTGAATTCAATACCATTCAAGAAATTCCACATGACATATGGTATCTGGATTCACGCTGTAGCAATCGTAAGACTCGCAATTTAAATTTATTTTCTAGTCTAGATAATTCAATTCAAACTGATGTTACACTTGGAAATAATGTTCAAGTCATTGTTTTTGGAAAATGTTTTGTTGGTATTCTAACCAAACAGGGGGAGCATAAGTATATGTCTGATGTCTATCACATTGAAGGTATGAAACATAAATTGATGAGTATTGGACAATTGATACAAAAAGGTTATAGAGTCTACATGGAGGACAATCACTATGTGATTAAAGACATACAACCAAGCAACCAGCTAGTAGCAAAAGTGCAAATGGAAAACAATCGTTTGTTTCCATTGAAAATAGTTCTAGATAATACAAGAGATGCATTCAAGGCAGAAAGAAAAGAAGAAGTCATACAGTGTGCCAAGAAAGAAAATGACAGCATTGAAATTCAAGCAGTGTTTCAAACAGAAGTTCAGGATGATTTCTAGCTGTGGCATTTCAGATTTGGACATCTGAATTTTGGTGGGATGAAGCTACTGAACACAAAGAATATGGTAAAAGGATTTCCATTGATCGACAAACCAGGAAGAGTTTGTGAAGGATGCATTTTTGGAAAGTAGCATAGAGAGACTTTTCCAATTGGAAAGTCATATAGAGCACATACACCACTTGAGATTGTACACTCTAATATTTGTGGCCCAATGCAAACATCATCTATTGGTGGCTACAATTATTTCCCTACTTTTATTGATGACTACTCAAGAAAAACATGGGTATATTTTTTGAAACACAAATCTTATGCATTTAGTTGTTTTCTGTAGTTTAAGGCCCTTGTGGAGAACCAGAGTGGTCATCACATCAAAATATTAAGGGCAGACAGAGATAGTGAATATGTTTGAAATGAATTTCTAATTTTTTGTAAAACCCATGGCATACAGAATAAATTCACTGTGTGGTATACACCCTAGCAGAATGGTGTCGCAGAGAGAAAGAACAGAACCATTACGGAGATGGCGTGCAACATGTTGGAAGCCAAGCATTTTCCAAATGAATATTGGGTTGAAGTAGTCGAAACTGCTATATACATTATGAACCAATGTCCAACAAAGAACGTGATGAACAAAGTTCCTCAAGAATCATGGACATGTATGAATCATAGTGTTTCTCATTTAAAATTTTTTGGTTGTGTCGCATATGCTCATGTGTGAGATGAGATGAGAAAGAAGTTAGACAAGAAGGGACAGAAATGTATTTTTGTTGGCTATTCGGAAGACAAAAAAGCGTACAAGTTGTATGACCCTGTTGCAAGGAAAGTAGTCATAAGCCTCGACGTTCAATTCATTGAGAATGAATCATGGGATGGAACCATCGAGAAGAATGTCAAGATTGTGTAGAACGTCGAGCATGATGACACGACGGAGGAAGTGGTTCAAATGGATGTTAAATCAACATTTTTGAATGGCTATATGGATGAAGAAGTAGATGTGGAACATCAACAAGGCTATGAATTTTCAGGACAAGAGCATAAAGTGTATAGGATGAAAAAGGCACTCTATGGTTTGAAGCAAGCTTCGAGAGCTTGGTATAATTGCATTGATTCCTATCTCATTCAGAATGGATTTCATAGAAGTGAGAGTGATCCAACACTATACACCAAAGTGAATGAGCAAGGCAACATGTTAAGTGTCCTCCTATATGTAGATGATTTAATATTTGCTAGTGATTTTGGCATCAAAGAATTTAGAACGGTCATGGAAAGTGAAGTTGAAATGATTGATTTGGGGCTCATGAAGTTTTTTTGGGCATTGAATTCCAGCAGTCTGAAAGTGGTATTTCTATATCGCAGTCCAAGTATGCAAGTACAGTTTTAAAAAGATTCAATATGTCTAATTGCAAGGCATCCCCAACACCAGTAATAACAACAATTGAGCAAAGATGATGAAGGATCAATTGTAGATCCTACATTGTTTAAAAAGCTTGTTGGCATCCTTATGTATTTAACAACAACGAGACCAGATATCATGTATAGAGTAATTATGGTCTCAAGATTCATGGAGTCACCAAAAGACTCTCATTGGAAAGCAGGTAAAATAATTCTGAGCTATGTAAGTGGCACAAAAGATCTTGGCATAATGTATTCAACCTTAGAAAATTCTAAACTCATTGGATACACTGATAGTGACAATGGAGGAAGCACAAATGACAGAAAAATCACATCTTGGTACACATTTCATTTTGGTACAAGTGTTGTGTTGTGGGATTCAAAGAAACAACCCATAGTAACTCTATCTTCAGCAGAAGCAGAGTATGTTGCAGCTACAGAAGTTGCATGCCAAGTTGTTTGGATGAGAAGAATGTTAAAAGACTTGTCACAGAACCAGCAAGAACCAACAACAATTTTCTGTGACAACAATTCAACCATTGCATTATCAAAGAATCACGTGTTTCACAAGAAAACCAAACAAATTGATGCAAGGTATCATTTCATTAGAGAGTTGGTGAACAATAAAGAAATTTGTTTAGAATTTTGTAGGTATGAAGATCAGCTTGCAGACATATTTACAAAACCATTGGAAAGGGATACATTCTAGTATCTCTCAATTAATTTAGGAATGACAAGTTCTGCACAATGAACTCTGTGATGAACATAGCATGTTTCAGCTCTAAAATATTTTGTAATATTTTGTTTTAAATTTCGATATGCTCCTAATTAAGGGGGAGTGTTGGAAATATTAATTACTCGTTGATCCGAATAGCAAATCAGAAGACTCTCTCAAAGTCTTTAGCGGGTTAGATTATGTTAGACAATCTGATAGGATGAAGAGATCATGTCTCTCATATATAATCCAGTTGAATTTAATTGTTGAAGCTAAGTTTCTAGGTAGATAGTTATTACAGTCTTTAATGTTAAGTCGGTAGCTTCATAGAAAAGCAATTTTAGTCGGTAGAATTTTCCTATATGAAGAAGATTGTAAATATGAATATAAATAATAGAGTAGAACAGAGACAGAGAGACAAACAAAGAAGATAAGTGCCGAGAAGAAGAAGAACAAAAACTCTGTGAAGAGTTTGAAGCTCAAGCTTCTATGTTTTGTAAAAGTGTTGAAGAGTTGAAACTCTATAACAAGTGAAACATCCTGGTAAATTTCAAGTTTGTATTTAGGGGTGTAAGTTTTTGTTATGTCGTCACAAGAAATATAAATCCAAAATTTATGGTTTAATGCAAGTTTTATTTAGCCACATATCTTCTCCAGATTTACTAGAGTGAATGTTGTTTACATTTACTGTAAGTGAAAGACACAAATAATCCATATTCATTTCACCCCTCAAAAGTTTTATTTTTTATCTGCAGAAGGGTTCGACACAAATCTTATTTAATATCTGAGTTATATTATATTGTGAGTGAGTTGCAATATAGTTGTGTCGCAGTTAATCCCAAGTAACCGCCAGTGAAAAGTGTTTTTGATATTCCTAAGTCTTTAGACTAGGTAATATAAAGTTGGTCGCAACCTAATTCATGTTGCATAAAAGCCAATTGAAGCCAAGTAATTTTGTCGAGTTAAAAGTGAGTCAGGTAAAAATTCAGTCGCAGTAATAATTCCATCGAAGGTATTTTTGAGTCACAAGACTTTGGAAAAAAGTTAAAAGGGAAAACAAAAAGGTTGTGTTGTGCTGTAACTCAAGTTAATTGCCACGACCGCCGTTTTTCCCGAGAGCGCGCTATTGATTTGGTGATGATCCTCTCTTGTCCTTCCTTGGTTATAGAGTTGTATTTTAAGAGCTACAATCATTATTCATTTACATATTTTTGTCCTGATAGGTATACCACTAGAAGAGTTTAATCCTTCACCCCTGGGATTATCTGACTTACAACTACAATGGGCATTAGGGTACCTATGTGTCTCTTCCCTAGGGAACTTTGTGCTTACCATGGATTCCTTTAAGAGATTGCTATAACAAATTTATTCTAAAGGATAGACATGTTGGAAGAGTTCAATGATTCTATTGTTTGCTACTGAGATATCCATGATTTGGAAATTAACAATGTAGGCTTATTCCAGAAGTTAGTCGATGGCAGTGAGAGACAAATTGGTATATCTTCTGTCATTCACATGGCACTTTAGCCATCAAAGAAGGGATATAATTTTCTTTCCCTTAAAATGAAAACAACCAAATATTTTGTTCCCCTTAAAAGCACTGAACAAGTATCTTGTAAAGCCATCTAATTTCGATTTGGCTTTCAAGTTATGATTTTTTTCTAGAAGGATTTATTTATCTGTTGCTAAAGCTGGAAAATATGAGGTCTTACATATAGATCCATGCATATTGAGCACTCACTTTTTCTTACAGTGTCTTAGGATGTCAGCACCAGGCCACTTACAACTTTCACTGATCACATTTAAGGGAGTTGTCAAGATTGTAGGAACAACCTTGTAGTTGTGGAAGTAGAATTTCACTCATCAAAACTTAGTTGAACTGCTAATGGTGCAATTGCCCTGCATAAGGAGCATGCATGTTAGTGGTAGATCAACCCATCAGCTAGGGATAGATTATGGGTTTGATTCCTATTATCATATTAAATTTTTAATGTCGTATCTCAACTAGGCATTGAGGTTAATTTATGGGGTGTCCAGGAGGCCTGAGCCAAAGTGTGGCTGCAAAGAGGATGTTAGAGGTAGTAATCCACACCTTGATATTGAACTGATAAAGGTTCCCAACATGAAAGGGACGTGTATCTCAGTGGTAGAGCATCCCATTGGTTAGAGTTGATTGATGGGGTGGCTAGGACAACTGAGCCAAAGTTTGGCTTGAAAGGGGGTGTTAGATGTAGTAATCGACACCTTGTTATCTAACTGGTGAGGTTCCTCAGCATGAAACAAGCATGTATCTCAGTGGTAGAGAAGCTCAATGGTGAAAATACATGAAACAAAGATGTGAAAAGACATGAAACAAATACGTGAAAAGACATAATGACCAAATGCTCTCACTAGTCAGTGCAAAATTTTCTTATCCTGTTATTTTATTGATCCTTGTTATTTTATTGAAGCACAACTACCAATGGTATCCAGGTACAAAATTTGTACCTATAAATCATAGGCCTTACTAAAATGGGTGGGAAAAACAAGCATTTCATAACTCAGCCCCCCTCTAAAGTGGAAGTTGTAGAGCATTTGTATCAGGTTTTTTAAACTCAGTTTCAACCATATTCCAACATTTGTTAACATGGAGAAACATCTTCATCATGATAGACAAAAACTCATAATCGATACCGATTAGTGCAAGTCCATAGATCTGCTTCAAATTTGAGATGCTTATGCTGGTAGTAGCCATCACTATGACTATTTACTCGATCATACTAGATTAGGAGATCTGATAGAATATATGGTCCTTTAACTCATGGCCACTGGTTGTAGAGCTAGCAAAGTGTGGCACAAGGGTGCCACACCCAAAAAAATTGTAAGTGAACAATCACTAAAGCACTTTGTCTTAACAAAGCAATGAAGAATAAATGATGGGAAACCAGTGGGAATATTAATTTCCTTCTCATTATTAACCAAAAATATATATAGTATTACATAATAGAAAAACCATGGGTCAATACCATGGGACATAAAATACTATGGGTCACTAATTCTAGATAAAGTCACCAAATAACTACTGAACTAACCAACTAATTAATGCACAATTGACCACAGTGGACTGTTGAGATTACAATTCTTAACACACCCCCTTAATCTCAACTAGGACAATATTCTCAGCAAAAGAAAGTGTCCCCAATGGTTTTGTAAACCTATCAGCCAATTGCTCCTTAGAGCCACAAAACAATAAATTAATATCTCCATTGTTGACTAACTCACGAATGAAATGATAGCGAGTGTCTATATGTTTTCTCTTTCTATGAAAGACATTATGCTTGGACAATGTGATTCATGAACTATTGCCACAAAATATAGGAGTTGGATCCTTTCATGCGTGTCCCATATATTTCAAGAGTCTTCTCAACCAAACTGCATGACATGCTGATGTGATGGCTACTACATACTCTGCTTCTGCAGATGACATGCTGACGATGGGTTAATTCTGAGATGCCCAAGATATCATATTTATACCCAAATGGAAAGCATAACCAGATATGCAATTCCTATCATTAATACTTCCTACGAAATCACTTCCAGTGTATCCTGTGAGAGTACTATCTGGTGAATGAGTGTACCAAAGGCCATATCTAAGTGTGCCTGCAACATATCTTAGAATTCTTTTTCCAAATTTCCAATGATAGTCTTTGGGAGACTCCATAAATCTGGAAGTGAGACTGATAGAATACATCAAATCAAATCTGGTTAGGTCAAATACATTAAACTACCTACCATTCTTTTGTAGATCGTAGAGTTTACTGCTTGCCCATCATCATTTTTTGTTAACTTGGTGCCTAGAGCAATGGGTGTTTCTGTTGGTTTACATTTATCCATTTTGAGTCTCTGCAAAATATATGTAGCATACTGATGCTAACAGATGAACATGCCTTGTTCACTTTGTGTAACTTCCAGACCAAGGAAGCACTTCATCAAGCCTAGATCAATCATCTCAAATTATTTTTTCATAACTGACCTGAATTCTTCAAGCATCAAATTCTAGTGTAAATCATGTCATCAACATAAATACATACAATCAACATCTTACCTTGCTGATTTTTTTTACATACAAAGTGGGCTTACTGTTGCTTCTGTTGAGCCCATTGTTGATGAAATAGGAGTCAATCCTACTATACCAAGCTTGTGGAGCTTGGTTTAGACCATATAAATATTTTTTTAGCTTAAAAACTTTGTGTTCATGACCTTTGACAGAATATCCAGGTGGCTGGTCTACATAGACTTCTTCTTCAAGAATGCCATTAAGAAAGGCATATTTCACGTCCATTTGATAAATAGGCCACTGATAAGTTGTGATGCAATGATAAGTAAAACTATGATGGTATCCATCCTTGCTACTACATTAAAGGTTTCATCATAATCCACACCATATTGTTGTGCATATCCTTTGGCAACAAACCTTGCCTTATGCTTTTATAATTCACATTTTTCATTTAGTTTGGTCTTATAGACCCATTTGACTCTAATACTAGTTGTCTACTGGTATATCAACAAGATCTTAAGTCTGATTCTTTTCTATAGCATCAATATATTCATTCATTTCTTGTACCCACAATGCATCCTTTACCATCTCATCAAAAGATATGGGATGTCAGGAAAATAGAGCATATTGTAGTTGCTCATCTATAACAGGGGTCTGCTCATATAACTTCCTTAAACTTCTTGTTTTATGGTTTTGACGTCGACTATATGCTGGTGTTTCTTCTTGTTTTCGTACTTCCAAACTTGGAAGTTTGATAAGAATATTTGGCATATCTGCACTTTCTTACTGCTATATGTATGAAGAATCACTCCAGTATTTGTCCTCAAGGAACTTCACATCTTTACTCACCACAATCTTCTTAGTAACAAAATTGGACAATTTTTAAGCCTTATGATGTTCACTGTAACTTGTGAAAGTGTATCGCTCAGTATTCTTATCCATCTTTCTTATGATTTCATGAAGTACATGAGCGAATGTAGCAAAACCAAACACTCTTAGATGTGCAACACTAGTCTTAGTGCTACTCCATGCTTCTTCAGGTATCATGTCTTGGACACTCATCGTAAGAGATTTATTCAACAAGTAGACTGAGCATGCAATAGCTTCAATCCAATACTCATCCGATAGCTTCTTATGTGACAACATGTTGCGGTCGATGTTCATGATGGTCTGGTTCTTTCGTTCAACAATTCCATTCTGCATTGGAGTGCATTTGGTGGTGAATTGGTGCTAAATGACATGCTGCTTGCAGAACTATGTAAAGGAATGTGAATCATATTCACCTCCACCATCTGACTTGAGTAGTTTAATGATCTTGTCATTCTGCTTCTCAATGTGGGACTTGAACTCTTTGAACTTGGATAAGGTCTCTTATTTGTGCTTGAGAAAAAAATCCATATTTTCCTATTAAAATCATCAATAAATGTCAGAAAATAAAAACCGCCTCCTATTGATTGGGATTCCATGGGTCCATAGAGGTCGAAATGAAATAAATCAAGATGTTCTTTGGATTGAGATGTGGAAGTGGGGAATTTATCTCTTTGATGTTTCCCAATGATACAATCCTTAGAGGAGTTGGATTGTTCATTTATAGCTGGTAATCCCTTGAGCATGGACTGCTTATGCAAAGGTTTAAGACTTTTGAAGGGAAGATGACCAAATATACAGTGCCACAACTAGGTTTCATCTTGACTAGAGGCAGTATAGGCTACTGACTATGTAAGGTTGAAAATTCTAAGTCTGAGTGTAAATATTCTATTCTTGGTCATTTCTACTTTATCTATGAGTCTCTTACTAAGGGGTTTATCATAAATGGCACAGTATGTATCAAGAAATCAAATATCATACTTGTTCTTATGTAATTGATCCACACTGATCAAATTGACATCTAGATTTGGTACATAGAAAACCTCATGAATAAATTTCTTCCCATTCTACTTTGTAAGCACAGGAATAGTACCTTTTCCTTTTGCTGGAACTAGAATGTTATCTCCTAGCTTGATATTCATGCCAACAGAGGAATCCAAACTAGAGAATAATGACTTGTTACCTGCCATGTTATTGTTGTAGCCTCTATCAAGTAGCCATAATTTGTGCCACAATGTTGGTCATTTGCTTGATAGGAGAGGAACATGACTTCTAAAGAGCCTTCTTCTTCATTCGAGACATTGGCTCTACCACTGTTTTGATCTACTTGATTCTTTTTGCATTCTTGTTCATAGTGGCCATACTTCTTGCAGTAGTTGTACTGGATATTAGACTTATGGGTCCATATCCTACCTCTCCCCCTGACTTTGAGAGTTGTGAGAGTGTTATGGGTGATCTAAATGTTCATGATTGGTTTTTCCCTATGTATGGGAAGACCCTCAAAATCTTCTTCCTCTACCTCGACCTCCTCTGCTTCAACCTTTGCTGAGGGAAGCTTGGTTACTGACTGAGCATTTTTCAATGACTCTTTTTCTTGATTGAGTCGAGCTTCATCATATAGAAGGTATTTAGTTAACTCCTCTAGGGTAAACTGAGATACATCTTTCGCTTCTTCTAGTATGGAAATCACCACCATAGTAAATTTCTTGGTGAGACACCCTAGAACCTTTTGAAAAACTAAATTTTGTTCTAGATGTTCTCTATAGGTTTGAAATTGGGTTACAATGCCCAAAACCCGAGTCATAAACTGATCTACAATTTCAGTTTCCTTCATTTTTTAGACTTTCAAACTGAAGTTGAAGAGATTTCAATCTGTTTGTTTCCTTGTAGGTGGATGAGAGAATATTCCAAGCTTTATTTTCACTGTAGCTCTTGAGATCCATGGGAAAATGGAGTCCTCAATGCAGCTTTGGATCAACCATTTGGCTGTGAGATCTCAATCTCGATGAGCTTCAACGACATTTTTCTGGACATTAGACATTTCGGCCAGATAATTTGTATCAGGTTCTTGAACTCTGTTTCAACCATATCCCAACATTCGTTGAGATAGAGAAACATCTTCATCTTGATAGACCAAAACTCATAATTGGTATCGGTCAGTACGAGTCCAGAGATCTGCTTCAAATTTGAGACCTGCTTGCGTTGATAGTATCCATATTTATGACTGTTTACTAGATGAAGCTGGATTCGAAGATCTGATAGAATATCTGGTCCTTTAACTCAAGGCCGCACATTGTAGATCTAGCACAGAGTGGCACAATGGTGCTGTAGTCAAAACATTTGTAAGTGAACAACCAGCGACACACTTTTCCTTAACAAAGTAATGAAACAACAATAATGGAACACCAGTAGGCATATTGATTGTCTTCTCATTAGAAAAACCATGGATCAATATCATGGGACAAGAAATACTATGGGTCACTAATTCTTGATAAGATGACTAAACAACTAATCAACTAACCAACTAATTAATGCACTATTCACAAAAATGGACTCTTTAAATTACAATTGTTAACACTTTTACCCTTATTATAAATAAATATGTCTTCATCGAAATCAAATATTTTGAAGTTATTTTCACTTATGGCTAGCACTATCAGATAATATATATTCCACCCAATCCATGACCGGTAAGATGACAAAGTGGTGCTGATGACTCTTTAGAATATAAACGTGGCAATGCTTCAAAGCTCCATATTACCTACACATTTCCCAACCTTGTGTATTAAGTGTGTGTAATAAGTGACAATCCTTGCAACTAGTGGATGGGTGAATATATATTTGACACTTGTACCGTTATAATGTTCTAATCCTTGCAACCAACACATGGGTGCATGTGTTTGACACTTGTACACTTATAAAGTTCTTCATGTCCAAACTGGTACACGTCACACGGCAACGTGGGATTTTTACTAAGTCTCACATATTCTTTGCAATACTCCCATGTTGTTTGGAAATATAAAACATTATATGCTATTCGTTGTTCGTTCATATGACATGAGAGTCACCGTGTGACATGAAAACCAAAGTAGGTTAGTTGTTTTCGACTAGTAAGCATATCGATCTGTATAGAGTTTATGATGCACTTATGATGCCATTAATTTATAGACCCATAATTAGTTGAGAAGAAATTTCACCTTTCATTCCCTACCCTTCTCCCCCATTAGCTATATTTTTCAAATCTTGTACCATGCTATGAGCTTCTTAGAAATCCATTTATTATCAAGCCATCTACATAGGGATACAAATGTCATACATAGATAATTTTAGGGGCTATATATAGCTCACGGGCTATATTAAGGGGGTTACAAAAAAATAGTGGGCTATTTTCTTATATAGAAAGGGGTTTTTCAGTTAAAATATATTCCCACGGTATTTATTAGAAAACAAATAAATCCAAAATAAATAGCCTCCTTTATATTAATGAGGAAAGTAAAAAACATTATTTTTCGCCCTAGAAAAATCTCCCTCCAATCTATCTTTCGCCCCCAATTTCTAGAGAAAATATAGGAAAGTCACACTTTCATCCTAGTTTTTAATAATGGAGAATCCCAAGGGTTATTTTTCCTCCTTTTTCCTTGTAATTTAGGCATATGGTTTCATTTTCTTTTATTTTTAGTCAATTTCATGTGATGCCTTCTTTCGACCCTTGATTTCTTGTATTGGAGGGAAAATAAGGGGCGATTTTTTTGTATTTAAAAGCTACATTGATTCATGGTTCACCCACTTCAAATTGCGCTTGTTGGGCGAAGGTTCTGGTTGATGCGATTCCAATTTTCATTCTTAGTTTTCTCAACATTTTAATCTGCACATAACATCTCCATTGTCGAAAGATCAAGTCTTGAAGGGGCATGCCACACATGCAATTTATCAAATAATACTAAACTCACATCACGCTTTTCATCCAATAATTAACATGGTATGCTTTTTTATCAGACTTTTTATGATTTTTATCCATAGTTACAATAGGTTATTATATTGTAAATTTACCTTTTATTATGATTTTTATCATGGATGCTTTTTTAGGCCCGTTGAATTCTAGGGCACTCTTGATTCTTAGGGCTCATTCAATGTTAAATTAGGGTTTTATTCTATTCTTGAAGTATTGGTTATATGAAAGTGTTATAGAACTCAAAATATATTATTTATTTTATGCATTGTCATGTTTAGACTATCGACTAGCATTTATATGTTGTTAGTGGATGCTACTCTTGATGGAGAGATGACACATAGTTATTATATATCAAACTGAATTTGACCCAGTTGTTTAAAATATGCTTTTATTAATTAGGATCTTTCTCTACAATTATCATTGGATCTAAGGCATTAATGAGAGTGTATATGTTCATATTTTATGTCTATTATTGTTTATGTTTGAGATGTTTGTAATATAAATGAATGCACATTGATCTTAATGGTGGGGTTGCAATGGAATGGTCATTATTTTGGTTGTCTTCTTTTAGAGTTCTCCAAAGCGTACTGGTAGATTCTTTTATTTGTATTAAGAAGTTCGTGATTGGCATATTTTTTTATTCATATTGTAAAGTTCGTCAATTTTATTTGTGAGTTAAATTTGTTGGGTTCAGTACTTGTTTTACGATATAATTTTTTTTGTAAGGGCCATTCATAAGTAAAAAAAATGATGATTTGTTTTGATGTGTAATTGTTATCATCATCCAGAAATAGGTCTAGCTATATATGATAAATATATGATTTAGTTGTAACATGATACTTCATTTCCATCATGATTGTATATAATATGTACGGGACATGTTTGAACTAAGATGTAGACATTATGCTATTTGATATATAGTCTTTTACATTGAATGAGGTTGATAAAATAATTTTACCACATTTTGCATGCTTTCAAAATTTTCAAGGACATGGATACAAACACCTCCTCAGTTTATCTGAGAAAAGTATTTTTTAACAGAGTAGTTCCAATGCTATGCGTGATGATGCATTAATGTGCTTTCTATTATTGTTAGTGTATGTTCTTAATTCTGATAACTATTGCAAGTTTCTAACTAACTCTAAAAATTCTAAATCAAATGACAATTCATATTTTGATTGTCAACAAAAGAAAGTAAAAAGTGGCATTCGTATCTATAAACAGATAAGCAAGTTTTTTGTCTTAAAGGGTAGCTTAAAACTGAGAGATTTGGAAAATAAGCTAATAGGGAATTCATACACTATACTAAGGACGTGGGGCTCGATAATACTCCATGTTGTAATAATGGTTCATGGGTGCCATAATCACTTCACAGTGTAAAGTGTTCAATTCTATCAGTTTGTCGATATGTCAAGATTTCGGTGCCCACATGTTCATTGGAGCATTAAGGGACGAGATAAAAAGTGGAGTCCCCACTTTCCCTGAATTTAGTTACTGTAGTTGTGTTTCACAAACACCTACATTTGTGGGTAACCCAATACTACTTGTGAAATGTATAAATAAATCCCCCCTCTCCTCATTCATGCATTTGTTCATTTGAGGGTCTACGATTTTAGAGATTCAAGCTTTGGTATATATTCTTATATTGCACTACCTTAGTAATATGCAGAATCAAAAGCTTAGTCTTCCTAGAAAAAGATTCACCAAGACATTACAAGATTTATAATTTGATAAAATATTTTGCCAATTTTTTACATTATTTTACAATTTAGTGAAATATTCGCCAAGATTTTACAATATCATATAGTTTAGTGAAAGATTCGCCAAGATTTTACAAGATTCTATAATAGAATGAAATATTAGCCAAAAAATATATATATATATACATATTATATTAATGATAAAATATCCTTCATTATTTCCTTTATATTATGGAGATTCACCCATTTATTATATATTAAAATTTTAGGGATGTTCTTAAAATTATCTCTGATGTCGTGGCATTTAGACCATAAATTTCTTCATATGAGCTACCACATAGAAAACAAATGACTCAATACGAGCTTCTAGTATGGAATTAAATGATTAAAATTATTAAAGTTGTAATGATGTTAACCACCGAATGCATCAAAACAAGCATTTTTCTGACACAAATAAATCTTTTTACATGTTTTTTTAAAGAAATCCCTGAACATGATATATTAATCAGCTTAACATTATAAACTCTAGACCTATTTATAACACTAACTATAACCATTTTATTGGTTGAACATGCCAATATTATCCTTTATATTTTTTCCATTTGTTGGAAAAATATATGAATCGGAGAGATGCAAAGGTCTTAAGCCATAGCTCGCAGCGGTAAGCCTGGAACCAAGGGGAAACGATGAATTTGTGGGTAAAAAATATTGGGGTAGACTAAGACAGCTAAACTTAAACATGACCATAATATTTAAACAAGTTTTTAAAAGACTAAATTTGGTCGGACTTTTCGACTCGACTCTTTTTACCTCAACAAGTTGTTTCTGGTCGGTTTTACCTTGATCGACTTACTTGACTTGTTTTATTTCGACCGACTTACTCGACAGGTTTTACTTCGATCGAATTACCTTGACAGGTTTTACTTCGACCAACTTACACTTTTGTCGAACTTTCACAAAGGATATTTCTTAGTCTAAATACTTAAGAAATGACTAATATTTTTCATCGAGCGGTAACATGGAGTAAAACTTGACATAATAATGATTTGGCAGAATTACAAAATCATATAACCAAACATTCAGGAAGACTTGAGTCGACCACTCTGTTGTAAAAACAAACTTTTACTCGATAAAACGTTTATAGATTCTATATGTCTTTCACTTAACCTGTAAATGTAAACAACATTTACTTAAGTAATTTTTCATTTTGCTTCACAGCGACTTCACCGCCACCTTTTGATGCACTTCACTGCGAGGGACATTGCCAAATCGGTAAAGCAAAGGTTATTTATTTCGAGTGTGTCTGTCGGTTTGAGTTATATTTGATATATAAGTCCCTGCTAATTTTTTCTTTCAGGTGGTTGCTTTATTGAAAATCAGTTAAAAGCTGGAATAACATATAATTATTTTCCTAACAAATAGTTTAATTTTTCTTTCAAGTGTTTGGTTTAATGAAAATCGATTCGAATTTGGAAAATATTTTAATTTAATACTAATTTGTATTTTAATAAATTTAATTTAATTTATATATTTATGTCGATAGGGTATATATCTTCGAATTTTTGGGTGGACTACCATCTATGTTTTTTCAACTAAGGACAAGACTGAGAGAAATGTACTGTCCACATTGATTCTATGGGCGACTTCCAAAATTGAACGAGAATGATACTATCCACATTCATTGATTCTATGGATGTCATCCAAATTTAATAATTAATAATTTAAAATAAAAACTTAATTAAATGTGATAAAGTACATTTAGTGATAGTTGTAAAAATTAAAATTAATCTTCAACTATTCAATTATTATATACAACTACAAGCTTAACCATTGATTATTAGATACAAATATTATGTTAACTCCAATGATTCTAGAACTATTAGTTTAACTTCAACTCTAATCACATTTATATTGGATAACTATTAGCTTAAGTATTAAATACAATTATTAGCTTAACTCCAATAATCATACAACTAATAGTTTAAGTTAAACTCAAATCACTTAAAACTTTGTCCCAATACATTTGGCATCTAGAAGTTATATGTTCCATTCAAACCTATCAAGTGTATTTTTAAGTGAGTTGTATTTTTGTCAAGGAACAATTGTTTCGATGTCTTTATAGAAAGGGTATTTATGAGACAGTTTAGGAGACAGTTTGGGTTAAAAGTTTCTATGTCTTTATAGAAAGGGTGTTTATGTCTATAGATGTATATATTTTAGAATTTATGAGTAGATTATTATTTATGTTTTTTAATCTACATAGAATAATAAGATAAGTGTATTTTCTAGATTAATTTTATGGACGTAGTTCAAAATTTATAATTAATAATTAAATAATAAATACAAAAATAACTTAGTTAATTTATGATAATTACACTTGGCGATAGTTGAAAAAATTACACTTCAACTTCAACTATTCAATTAATAGATACAACTATGAGCTTAACTCCATTGATGATAAAAATATTAACTTAACTTCAACTATATTGGATAACTATTAGCTTAACTATTAGATACAATTATTAGCTTAACTCCAATGATAATACAACTATTAGCTTAACTTCAACTTTAATTGCTTAAGACTTAGTCGAAGTACATTTAGCATTTAGGAGTCTAGCTAATGTGGAGTCCTGTAACAGTCCAACTCCTAATAAAATTATTTGAAAATGAACTCCTTCATCTGCTAGTTAATTACACCAATAGATCTTTATTAAGCCATATAAAAAATAAATAGATAATGAAAAACTCATAACAAATAACTAAAAGAATGTGAGATCGATTCATTGCTACAGAACGAATCGTCGTAAAAAACAGTGCGACAAAACGCATTGTCTTCATTGGGAACGTTGCAAGGATGATAACGAGGATCCCGCATACTTAATTCGTCTGTTGCTTCCTGGGCGACCGGAAATATAATAACAGATCAGGGAGGTGGGGGTGTATCTTAACTCTGTTAACTCTGGTTCCCCTTATAAGGAGGAACTACTTAGGCTCACTCATAACCATAGGCACAATCACTCATGCTAAGACAACACACCACTGGGTTTGTTAAGCATGCAAGGGGACAGGGAAGGAGAATTATCATAATCATGTGATCTCAACCATAGAGATACAAACATCTCAGTTGATCTCATCCAGCCTTAGAACCCACAATACCCACCACACCCAACACAAGGAAGTTTCCCTTCTCTACTACAGAGTCCCTCAAGCACCCCTTCCCTCCAGTTCTCTTCAGGGTGGGAATAGAAAGGTCCAATATGATAAATATTCAGATATTATTTCCTTCATTGGGTTTATCAATTAATTCTAAGCTCTAATCTCTCCCCCACTTTAACTTACTCTTGCATTTTTTTTGAATTCTAGCCACACGATTCTCCATCACGAAATTCGACTCCCAGGCTTACAAATATGGATCTTCCCATGAAGTTTTTGGTATTTTAAGCTCTCAAATTCACCCCATGATTTATATATATGAATTCCTCATTGGATTTCACCATTCACACAAATTTCTGGGACGTCTAGACACTCTACACAGCTTAATTTTTTGTTATGATTTCTAGTTTTTCCACAACTGGGAATGCATAGAAAGATGGAAATTGACGTCCTGTGGATCCACAATGGAATGGGAATGATGGAGAAAAAATTACAATGCAGGATATTGGCTTCTGGCCCCAAGTAAACTGAGCACATACTCATCCATATGAATTTAAGAGGTCATCGACATACTAGGGTTATAAAGACTGGTGTATAAATCTCTACAAGCAAATATAAGCAAGATTTCAAAGGAAAAAAATGTTCATACCTTATTCACTTAACATTGATCCAATATTTCCTTTATTTCTCCTCTTGTTCCTCAATCCAAAAGTCCTACAAAACAAGGTTCAACCTTCCTCAAACCAAGTTGACCACATGTAAAGCAATGATAATCAAAATAATACAAAACCCTAATATGATTAAAATCAACATCTGATCATAAAAATAGACACAACATCCATTAGACAATGATTTGGAAAGGGAAGAACATCACATATTTATTAATCAAGTGGAAGAAGTACAAAGTTTACCTTTTCCTCATGCAAGGCACCTTGTGAAACCTTTGATTTGGATCTCTTACTCCTTTTCTCCAAGAATCTCATCCTCTAAGCTCTACAACAAAGGGAATGAAAAATAGGGAAAAGGTAGGGGGGCGAGAGTCCCAATTCCACTAGCATAAAAATGCAAAGGTCAATTCCCCTTTCATGGACCCCTCTCCCTCTCTTATATACTTTTCTAAAGAGTTATGGTCGAATAGGGACCAGTTGAAACTGAAGGCGCAGTTCCAAAGCCACCCAAACCACCTAAAATTATATATTTTTCCATTTATATATATTTTGACTATTACAAGGCATACTCACGTGTTTAATTCATAAAAGGGGCGAGTGACTCGTAGGTTTTCTTAGGAAAAATCGCGAGTGGATAAAAAAAGGCAATGTTTAGGTATTTCCAAGCATTTTCAGCGGTTGTTGTCTTCTGGAAAGTTTTTGCTTGGTATGATATATTTATAATGGTCTAGAGAAGAGGTTAAACAAAGTTACATAACTTAAGATATGTTTCTCCATTCACATGTGTATTTTGAGTGACTAAGAGTGGATTTCATGAAGGGTCATCATGCGACGAAAACATGTAAAAGTCGTCACGGATGAAGGAGTGCTATTTTGGGATATAAAAATATCCTAGTTGTAGAAATAGTGATAATGAATATGGATCAACTAGGTAAAGTGTTGGGATTTTACATGTAGAGGCTATAAAAGAGAAAGTACATGGCATGTGTTTTCTTCAGTTGGGTAGATCTTTAACATATGCCGTGGACACACTACCTTTTGAATGCTTCTATGAAGGATCATTTGATATCCCCAAGTGGGATTCCTATATTTTGCATCCCCATACGCCTTCCTTGGACATTGAGAACTACCAACCAATTTTATTTTCCTCATTAACCATGCTCACAGCTATATTTAACCTATAATAGCAATACAATATCGAAATCAAATACTATGATATACAATATAAACAACAATAGCATTTCATATTCTAACGTCATCCATTTCCCACTAAACTCATGGGATCACACAATAGTTAACAACAAATCATTCCATTCAAAGATTAATATGGTTACTTATCTATAATTTTAGCTATGTCCACCAAACCGACTGCTAAGGAGTGATTTTCCACCCAATCATAGGAATCAAATATGGATTCCACACTCAATTTAAACAATGATATTACCAAGGTGAATGAAGATTCTATAGGGATATGACCTTAATTATCCCACCTAGATATTGTCATGGAAAGCCACCTAATCACTACAAATATGTCCAAGCCCTCATCCAACCATCAAAACAACCATAACACTCTCTTTCAATGCTCCATACAACATAAGGAAATATTACTCTTTCTCTACTCAATAATCCCATAAGAGTACTCTTCCCTTCTAGTGCTCTTCATTGATAAGTAGAAAGAATCCAATATGGCATCCGTCTTTTGAGAATAACATGGGACATAACACACTTGGCATCAAAATAATTAATGAGAAACAATGATAGGATTGGAGTTTTAAAGGTGTTTCCTCAGCTGCTATGGACAATTAAACCATGGTTTCTCTCTCAAACCATCCCATTTTATTTCACATTTTTAGTAGAAATATTTCCCAAATATAATGGACTCCTACCAACCACACGCACATGTGAAAATATTGTTATTTTCAACCATAAAAACCAAGGGAAACATTCTCACAACATGGGATCTTGTTTACTTTCCATTCCCACATATGTTTGAATTCTTGAATGATGATATAATGTATGGAAAAAACAATGAAAGGAATCTTATTACCCGATATCTAGTATTGTCCCAAGGATATGGCACTTGTACTTAGTACACACATACCACACACATACCACACACATACAAGTCAAATATTGATGGGGAAATTTGTAAAGAAGCATCGAAAAGAAAGGGTGGTACTTAAAAAGGACAATGACAATGCCAAATCACCCAACAAACCCCAACTTTCCTCTGCCCCTCTTGTGGGGTCATGGTCCCTCTATTTCTCAAGAAAATATTTCAGTGGATAATATAGTATTTTATGTATTTTGATTTTTATACATTCTTTTACACAACCATAAGTAGACTATGGAAAATATAACTACCATACAGTAGTATTATTCCACCATTGAAATTTATACACATTCACTAGTCAATCCTTGTCCTTGAGCTCCACATTAGGAATGTTTACAATGCAACACAATGTCATTACAACTTAAACCACCTAGCTTTCCTCTGATCTCATAAACCACATCACACAATTCATACATGATTTATTACATTATGGTTATGGATTGAAAATGGGGGCATTACATTCCCATAACCATCAGAATGGCATCGTCTTCATTGATATTTATTTATATCAATGAGACCATGTATACATGTCGACATGTCTGCATCCTTTCGCTACATTAGTAGTGTAGTATTCTCCTTTGCAACTAGCATTTATCGACTATCATGTGTTAGATTTTTATCAATTAAGCAATATGATCTTAGGATCTTATCTGAGAGAATAACATCCATAGAAATAGTCACGAGAGACAAGAGGCACAAATATTTTCCTTGGGGAAACCATAAAAGAGAAAACCCCGCAACTTCCTCAAAGATAGAATGAGCACCAGTAGAAAAAGTAAAATCCAAAAACATAAAGATGATCTCCGACAACTGATCTCTCTCACTTGTGCCAACACTTCCTCTCTCACTCATGTGCCCCACTTGAGTGAGTGTATGTGTAAAAAAGAGAGGATCACTCTCTATTTATACTAATTTTCGACTTGACAATTACTTACCAGGGCCGAAATCTCTAGGAGAGTCTAATAACCCTAGTGCTCCTCAACTATGGGGACAAGGAGGGTTAACCTTAACTCAATTGTGGGGACTATTTCCTTGACTTACAACAAAGGGTTAACCTCAATGAATTTACATGACTTTATTATATTAATGAATCTCCTAATAGGAACATCGGGGTATAATGAAATACAATTGATTCTCCTGATATGAACATTGGGGTACAATATAAGTGAATACATTCTGAAGTTATAAATACATCAACACTCCCTATTAACTAGGAAGGTATTCTCTTGACACAATTCATCAGCATGAGTCTTCTTCTCTGGATCATCATCAAAGCTGGATCATTAATGGATCATCATCGGATCATCATTGGATCATCATCAAAGATGGATCATCACTGGCTCGTCATCATCACTGCTTCTAATATCTCGATCAAATGGTGCTATCTCTCAATTCTACTCGTCATAGGAAGTTCTACAGATCTAGCCCTTTTTCATGCTGGTTGTAGGCCTAGCCTCCAGGTAGTTCTTCATATTCTTCAACACTTATATCCGACCATGGGAGGCCCAGCCTACCACCATGTCGAAAAGGACCTCCCAGCACTTACATATGACCATGGTAGGAACAAATCCAATATCCATGTCAGAATGGCACGCCCAACACTCACATCTAACCATGGGAGGCCCAACCTCCCACCATGTCAGAAAGAACCATCACTCACATCTGACCATGGGAGGCCCAGCCTACCACCATGTCAGAAAGGCTCATCCAACACTTATATCTGACAATGGGAGGCCCAAACTGCCACTATGTCAAAAATTCCCAACACTCACATCCAACCATGGGAGGCCCATCCTTCCACCATGTCAGAAAGGCTCAGTGCTCACATCCGACCATGGGAGACCCAGCCTGCCACCATGTTGGAAAGGCTCAGCAATTATATCTGACCATGGGAGGCCCAACCTGCCACCATGTTGGAAAGGCTCAACACTCACATCTGACCATGGGAGGCCCATCCTGCCACCATGGGAGGCCCATCCTGCCACCATGTCGAAAAGGCTCAGCACTTATATCTGACCATGGGAGGTCCAACCTACCACCATATCAGAAAGGATCTACACTTACATTTGACCATGGGAGGCCCAACCTGCCACTATGTCAGAATGGCTCTACACTTACATCTGACCATGGGAGGACCCACCTACCACCATTTCAGAAGGGCTTCGTACTTACATATGACCATGGGAGGACCCACCTACCACCATGTCAGAATGGCTCTGCACTTATATCTGACCATGGGAGGCCCAGCGTGCCACCATGTAAAAATGGATTTACACTTACATCTGACCATGGGAGGACCCACCTACCACCATGTCAGAAGGGCTCACAGACTCATCACTTCCTCTTGGGAGGAACCTCGATTTGGAGAACACCAAGCTTCTCCTTGAAGTATTCAAACTTCAATCTAGACATTTCTAGCATAGAATCACATCAGGGATGATTACATCCAAGGATAACCTGTGAGCTTCACCAGGAATGATTACATCTGAGGACAAACTATAGGACCGTTTACATCTAAGAAACCTACGATCTTCGCCAGGATTTTATGCTCAGACAACCTGTCTCACCGACTATGCTAGAACTCCCTCTTTCACGAGATCTCGATCTGGATCACATAATGGAGCTTCAGTGCTCCTCTCTGCATCATACAAAAATGCAAGTCAGATGAATCAAATCAAATAGTAGTTTTCAAAAGAAACATACTACCTCTCAAATAGCCGAGCAAGTGGCAACATATTTTCCTCAGATGTACTCAGCACCATGCAGGACTCCTTCCCGCTAAACCAAGAGATCGCACCTGATCTCATACTGAAGCAACACCTCGAAGTGCTCTTCCTATCAATTGCACTGCCTTCCCAATACGAATCCACATAACCCTCCAGGTTAATTTTCTTATTTGTATCAGACTTGAGCCCATACTCAACTATACCCTTCAGGTACGTCACTGAATGCTTTGAAACCATCAGGTGAACATGTCTCAATGTGTTCACAACAAAGCAAATATCTAGTCTCTTATTCATCACGTACATCAAGGACCCAATCATCTGACGATACATCGTAGCATCAACCAAATCTGATGAAGCATCACTCAATAGATTCAGGTTCGATGCCATAGGTGTTGTCATGAACTTGCAGTCCGTCATCCAGAACCTCTTCAGGATCTCTACTACATACTTCCCTTGTCCTAGGGATATTCCATCTACATTCTACCACACCTCCATGCCTAGAAAGTAGTGCATCATACCCAAGTCCTTCATCTCGAACTCGACAGCAAGTCTTCTTCTTGCAACTTTAATGTGTTCTCTTTTCTTTTAGGAACAAGTCATCGACATATAACAGGAGCATCACTGGTCTTCCACCTTCAAAATTTAAGTAAAGGTTGGAATTTGCTTTACTCTCAGTAAATCCTAGAGTCATCAGTAAGTTGTCCATCCTGTTTTTATCATGTCGAACCTCAAGATCTTCTGGAGTCATTCCCTCTGAAGCGGAGCATCATTCTCCCTCTGCCTTTTGTACTCTATGCATTGAAACATTCTATACCGGAGTGACAAGTAGCTTCCTCTACTACTAATATTCTATGTATCTATCTATGGTCACTAGATACCAAGATCCTCTATCTTGAACCTTTTCAAAAGTTCTTCTCGCACCCATCTGTGAGCTTGTCATCCTCTATAGGATTTCATCTTCAACCTTGTAGAAAAGGTTAAGATCTTCATCACTCTAGGTGATATTCAAGATCCTTATGTATGTGTTATGCCAAGGGTGTCTTCTGAGCTCGTACAAGGCATTCTTTGATTTGCACACATGATTCTTCCTGTCATGTGTCTTAACTTCTAGTGGATGAAAATGTCTCTTCATAGTCTATTCCTTCTTTCTGTGAGAAGCCTCGTGCTATGAATCTTTCCTTGTATCCCACGATGTTGCCATCTACTACATGCTAGAACATGTAGATCCACATGGAAGACATTACAGACTTCCCTTTAGGTCTTGATACTGCATCCTAGACATCATTCTTCTTGAACTGGTATTCTCCTTCCCTTTCTTCTTGGCTACTTCTTCATAGCTGGAAGGCTCTGCATCAATGATGTCGCTCAATAGTGTCACACAACTAGAGTGTCTCTGAGGCCTCTTTCTTTCTTTAAAAGTATCATCATATTATTCTTCATCTTGGATTCTTTCTTGAACTGTCGTTACTTGTTCTTCGGAACAAGTATCATCCTTATTTTCTTATAGGCGATTTTACGTGATCTTTCCTACAAGTCAAATGCACCATTTTTATGATTAGAAACATTTCATAATGCATATTCATAATGGTAAATTCTTATGCATAAAGATATAATCATGCAACTATTTTATCCAATACAACATTCATCCATACCTCACAGAAACTTTCTAGATGCCTTCCATCTCTACCAAGACATCATTGAGATTGTGCACTAATCCAATATGTTATAAAATAGGTTTCATTCTAGATAAGTAGCAATGGAGAGTTGTATAGCACCATGAGCTACTTACCCATCTCTTGCATATTAGTAGTATACTATCATTAATGCAAACATTCTATCATGCATAACACATCAATTTAATATAAACAAATGCATAACAAGATAATATCATGAAATGACAATTGAATAATTATCTTTATTTATTTCGTGGGTAGACTCCTTAATCCTTCAGCTTCATCATCTTCTTTATTCATAACAACATCATTTCTTATTCAAATGATAATATGGATAAGAGGTTCTTCAAGAGTTGAGTTCTTCATATTCCTCATCACTTGAGGGATCTTATTTGAATCGTGAGATCTTGATCTTCAGTTTCTCCCATCTTCTTTTCTCTTATTATGGGTTGAGCTTCATCTTGTGTGTGCTCTTCCCAGAGTCTACTGAAAGTAATCACTTCCTTCTGGCACACATTCCTCGAATGAATGAATCCCATGATCCTAGGAGGCCATTCAAGGTGGTTATCACAACTTCTTCATTCTCAACTTCTTCTTCTACTGCTTCAAGTTGTTCTTTGATTTGAGAGACCCTAGTCTCTGCATTCTGGATCTTCACATCCTTCAACTGGTTTCTCAAAGTCATCTTCCGATTTATGTTCTTCCCTTAAAATAGATTGGTCAAGGAATCAAACATATATTTAGGTGTCTTTAGGGAAGACACTTGTGGTATAAGGTGATCCTTGATTAAATCAGCAATGTTCTTCTTGGCCTTGACCAAGTTCTTCTTGTGTAAGGATTTTATCCTCATCTCCCTCTGGAACTGGAACCTCTCCACTTATGTAAATGCCCAATTCATTTTCTTCAAGAACCAGTGAAATACTATACTTTCATGCTTGGAAGTTGTTAGCTTCACCAATATTTTCATCAAGCTGGTGTGATTAGTCATCTTGAAATGAGAACATCAACTATAAATAGCAAAAGATTAGATCCTACCGATTAGAGGTGTCTGTTCTGGTTCCGAAGCTGGCTAATCTAGGGTTTGTTAAAGAAACCCTAATTTTCAAAACTTGGAATATTTCAGATATTATTGGATATAAAGATAGAACTCTTCAAGGTGAACTATCCAATGTACTCCTTTTCTAAAAACAATGGAGGGAATCTCTCAGAACAAGAAGCCCTAGTTTTCCAATTTCTTCTACAAAAATTCTTGATATTGTTTCTGCAATATGTCTAAATGTACTACTCCTCTATGTCTAAAATTTCATACTAAGGTAACCTTGTCTATCTTCTATCCAAAACCATAGGTTTTACCAAAATTGGTTTCACCAATTGGGACTTATGATATTTTTCCCAAGGTGACTTCGTTAAGGAATTTTCAGCATAGCGAACTTGTATGGACTACCATGTGTCACTATTTCACCTTCCGAGTCTTAAAATTTTACCACAGAAATTACAGTCCGTGTCCTATCTCGAAAATCTTATGAAATTCCATTTGGACCTTCATAGCCCAAGATATAGCAATTCTGCTTAGGCGTCTTGTTTAGGGATGAATCCTGGAAGAGGATGGAACCATGATTTGGAGGAATCATATCTCCCAGAATATAGTGCATCTGAGGCTGAAATTTTTGCGCATGGTACATCAGGATTTCATCATTGTCCTGTGAAAATTTTGGTTCGTGATCCTTATTCAATCTCAAGATATAACAAATGTACCAAAACTATTAGTTTTAGTATTTTAGGGGTTTTCAGGCCCGGGGTCAAACCAGGGTTTGAATTTCCCAGAGTTCTACCCAACCAAAAATATCTACCTTGGTCTCTAAACTTCGATTTTGATGAGGAGAGAAATCCTATCCTAGGCTCACTCAAAAATTCCTCTTCTGTAAAAAGCCCTAATTTCCCACAGCAAAAATTGAAAATGCCTGGAATCAAATTCTGCTTTGACAAAAAAATGTGCCCTTCAATGGAGAGTTAGCCTAGACACCTTTTTGGATTGTGGAGAGAGATCCAAAAAGTAAGAATCCCTATCTTCTGCAATTGCACAATGTCTTCTTCTCAGGTTAGCTCTAATACCATGTTATATTTTTATCAATTAAGAAATATGATCTTAGGATCTTATCTGAGAGAATAACATGCACAAAAATAATCACAAGAGACAAGAGACACAAATATTTTCCTTGGGGAAACTATAAAGGAGAAAATCCCGCAACTTCCTTAGAGATAGAATGAGCACCAGTAGAAAAAGTAAAACCCGAAAACATAAAGATGATCTCCGACAGTTGATCTCTCTCACTTGTGCCATCACTTTCTCTCTCACTCATGCGACCTAGTTGAGTGAGTGTATGTGTAAAATAGAGAGGCTCACTCTCTATTTATACTAATTTTCGACTTGACAATTACTTACCAGGGCCGACATCTCTTGGAGAGTCCAATAACCCTAGTGCCCCTCAACTATGGGGACTTTTCTCTCCGATCAACAAGGAGGGTTAACCTCAATGACTTTACATGACTTTATTATATTAATCACTCTCCCAATAGGAACATTGGGGTATAATGAAATACAAATGATTCTTTTGATAGGAAAATTGGGGTACAATATAAGTGGATACATTCCTAAGTTACAAAACATCAACATCATGGACCATGAACAAATTTCACTGACTATTCCTTTCACTACCTTGATATTTTTCCAAGGCCTTAGCATTTTATCATATACATATAATAATCATAAAGGTAAAAATGTATATAATATCCATTTCTAAGAAACAATTAGTCCATCCATAGGAATATTAAATTCATAACTTTAAAGTGCATATGTACATTCATACATGTCATAACGCATGCAAATCATCTCAACACTTGCTTGTATGAATCTATATCTTGTCCACAAGGCTACTATAGGCGAGATTCATCTCACTATATTCTATAGTAAACCTAAACATATAATTCCTTCTTGATCCTTACGAGCACATAAAATGAATCTCTCACAAAAAATTTATTCAATTCATTTCTCCATTACTACACTCACCCTCCTAATTAAATCATCCCCTTTTTTACCAAATAGTCCCTTATTGATCCATATTACCAAGGATTTCACATCTATGAAGAGTGTATACATATAGAGTGTTCCTACGATTGCATCCCATTGGAAACTTCTAATTGACAATAACTTAAGGTTATCAAGGCATATCATAGGGTGCTAGTATCATCATAGTAGCATCCTCTCCATGATTTCTAGATTATAGTATTCTTCATATATCCTCACTATATAGATCCATCATCTCACTTGTATCATACAAATACAATTACCATGAGATGTTATCAACAAAAAAATCAATTAGAGTTTTGAATATGCTTTACAAAAAACGAAGTTTGCAATTATGATATTCCCTTCATAATGTTTGGCCCTTACACACAATATTCATTAATATTCATTATGGACTGACACTTGTTTTTATATCCAAGACAATTTTATCTACAATATCCCCTCCTTGACAAAGCTTTCATTTAGCGATGCAAGTCATGAATACTCATACATACAATCATTTCATTGCAACATTCACAAAATACCATGAAATGATCTCAAAATTATGGCATACCATAATTAAATGGAACTTTTAGTTATCAACATATCAAATGCAATGAAATACCATTCATCACTATATATGCATACCAAAACAAAAATAATTCCAACAATGTAGTCAAATATTTGTGCCAACACTTACATTTGCATTCACTCAATGCATCCTTGCACTGATTCAAGAATACCATAATGCTAACTCATGACATCTAGGATGACAAGTTCAAGGGATAAACCAACACCTTGATACATCACCCAACCACATGTTCGTCACATGTTCAACCTTATAGACACCTTTATCTTTATCCCATACGCAACACTATGGATATACCCTTTCTCTGTTAAATAGTCCCTCATGTGTACTAGAAGGGGTTTCCTTTTTGTACTAAATGATCGCATGATCACCTTAATGATCATTGGCTATAATGGATAACCATGACATGAGGTTTATGGTTAGAGGAGTCAATTTTGGGATCCTTGGCTTGTTGAAAAGTCACACCATGAACATATTGGATACCCTTGCATGAATGGAAGGGACATATCAAACATTGGAATCTCTCATTAGTTGGATAGGTCGAGAGAGGATTGGAGGGAACTTGAAAAGGTAGAGAAGGTTGTCTTAGAAAACCTCATCTATGGGCATGTGTGATGCATGATGGACAAAGTAGAAGGAAGAACTAGTAACCTTATATATGACTTGGGTAGACTAGGTTGGGAACATATTAGATAGGTGGAATAAGTGGGTGCACTTGGTTGGATGCACATCACATAGGATCACTTGGACACACATAAAAGGGATAGATGTTGGATTCATGCACTTGTTAGGTGCATTTGGGAAAAAAATTTGGGTGCACTTGGAGGCAGATTGACAAAAGCACTTCTTGGGTGAACTTGGGCATAGTTTGTTGAATGCATTTGCGATGGGCACCTTCAAGCCATAGGGGCTTCACCTTGTTTACCAATACCTTACCAAGTTTATTCATAAATGGGGTTTTTTAAATTGTGAAAAATAGGGTCAATATATTGTAGGTATTGAGGGGAAGATGTAGGGTATAGTGGGTTTATATGTATTAGAGGGTTAAAAAAGGGTATCTAGTAAAAATATGGGATAATATACTAAAAATAAGGTTTTTTTTAATTGGAAAGATGTATTAGGAGGGGGGATCAACAAAAAGGATCTTGGTAGTTATTTATCAATATTTATTGAAATTAGAGTTACTACTTAATGTTCCATGAATGAAGGCGTTATGGCATAGTTTCACTGAGTGAAAACCCGTGCTTTGGGAACACTTGCAACTGATTCAGATGTTATGGTCACATCTACCAATTGTTAGATTTTTATCATTTAATCAATATGATATAGGATCTTATCTAAGAGAATAGCATGCACAACAATTATCACAAGATACAAGAGACAAAAAGAGTTTTCATTGAGGAAACCATAAAGGAGAAAACCTTGCAACTTACTCATATATAGAACATGGCCGACCTCACTAGGAGAGTCTAATAACCCTAATACAACTCAACTGTGGGGACTATTTCACCGACTTACAAAAGAGGGCCAAACTTAATGAATTTACATGACTTAATTATATTAATGACTCTCTTGACCAAAGGAACAAACATCTCCATCGGGGTACAATGAAATACAATACAATATACAAGTGAATACATTCCAAAGTTACAAATACATCAACACTCCCTCTTAACTAGGAAGGTATTCTCTTGATACAGTTCATCCGCACAAGTCTTTATCACTAGATCATCATCAAATCTGGATCATCATCACTTCTCCTGCTATCTAGAGAAAATGGTATTAGCTCTCAATTATACTCATGATAGGAAGTTCTACAGAGCCAACCCTTCTTCATGCTGGTTGTAGGCCTAGCCTTCGTGTAGGTATTCATCTTCTTCAGCGCTTATATTCATAGGCATGGTAGGACACACCTACTACCATCTGGGAAAGGCTCTGCACTTACATCTGACCATGGGAGGAAAAACCTACCACCATATCAGATAGGCACAACACTTATATCTGACCATGGTAGGACCAACTTGCCACCACATCAGAAAGGCTCAAGCACTTACATTTGACCATGGGAGGTGCAACCTGCCACCATGTCAGAAAGGCACAACACTTATATATGACCATGGGAGGTGCAACCTACCACCATGTCAAAAAGGCCCCAACACTTACATTTGACCATGGGATGTGCAACCTGCCACCATGTAAAAAAGGACCTAGCACTTACATATGACCATGGGAGGCGCAACCTTCCACCATGCCAGAAAGGCTCCAGAACTCACATTTGACCATGGGAGGTGCAACCTGCCACCATTTCAGAAAGGCTCCAACACTTACATTTAACAATGGGAGGTGAAACCTGTCACCATATTAGAAAGGCCCGGCACTTACATCTGACCATGGGAGGTGAAACCTACCACCATGTCAGAAAGGCCCAACACTTACATCTGACCATGGGAGGTACAACCTACCACCATGTCAGAAAGGATTCATGGACTCATCACTTCCCCTTGGAAAAAACTTCGATATGGAGAACACCAAGATTCTCCTTGAAGTGCTCAAAATTCACTCTTGCTAATGGCTTGGTCAACACATCAGCTATTTGCTCCTCCATCGCAACATACTGGAGCTTCACTGCTCCTCTCTGCACCATATCCCTGATATAGTGATATTTGATCTCGATATTATTTGGCTTGTCATGGAACACCGGGTTCTTCGACAACTTCACACAACTTTGGTTGTCACAATATATACAAGTAGCATCCAACTAGAGATCAAACAAATCAGATAGTATCTTCCTTATCCACATTTCATCACAACTAGCCAAACAAGCTGCGACATACTCTGTTTCGGCTATACTCAGTGACATGCAGGACTTAGTCCTGCTAAACCAAGATATCACACCTGATCCCATACCGAAGAAGCACCTCGAACTACTCTTCCTATCAATGGCACTTCCTTTCCAATCAGAATCCACATAACCCTCTAGGTTAATCTTTTGGTTCGATTCATACTTAAGCCAATAGTCAACTGTACCCTTCAGGTAACTCAAAATATGGTTTGCAGCAATCAGGTAAACATGTCTCAGATCTGTCAAGAAATTGATCAATTTGTTCATAGTAAAGAAAATATCTGGTCTCATATTCGTCAAGTACATCAATGACCCAATCATCTAATGATACATTGTGGCATCAAACAACTCTAATGAAGCATCACTCAATAGCTTTAAGTTTGATGCCATAGGTGTGGTCATGGACTTGCAATGCATCATCTTGAACCTCTTTAGGATCTCCATTGCATACTTCCCTTGTCCAAGGGATATTCCATCTGCATTTTTCCACACCTCCATGCCTAGAAAGTAGTGCATCATACCCAAGTCTTTCATCTTAAACTTGACAGCAAGCTTCCTCTTCGTGTCAGCAATCAATCCATCCTCACCTGTCATTTATAGGTCATCCACATACAACAGGATTAAAGGTTGGAATCCACTTTACTCTTGGTAAATACCAAGCTAGTTAGGAAGCTATCGATCCTTCCATACCATGTCTTGGGTTCCTGTTTCACACCATACAAGGATTTCTTCAATCTGCACACATGAGTATCCCTATCATGTGTCTCAAATCCGAGTGGATTCTCCACATACACTTCCTCTTCTACTATACCATTTAAGAACGTATTCTTGACATCCATCTGGTGTATCTTCCATTTCATCACTGCATTCAGAGCAAGTATTGATATGATGGAAGTGTATCTAGCTACATGCGCAAAAGTTTCTTCATAATCTATCCCTTCCTTCTGGGAGAAGCCACATGCAACAAATCTTGCTTTATATTTCTCTATTCTTCCATCTACAACATGCTTGATCTTGTAGATCCATTTGGAAGTCACAACAAACTTCGCTTCTGGTCTCGAGACCACATCCCAGACATCATTCTTCATGATCGACTGGAACTCCTTGATCATAGCATCCTTCCATTCTTTCTTTTCCACCACTTCTTCATATTTGGAAGGTTCTTTATCAATGATGTCACATAGTAGGGCTACATAACTAGATTAGGACCTAGTTCTCTTCCTTTCTCTATGCATTTATTCTAAAGCCCCATATCTCTTTTCACCTTGGATAGCCTCTCGTACCCATGCAAGTTTCCTCTTGTAAGGATTCTTCTCTTGGGGTGGATCTACTGGTTCCTGAGGTTCTTCCATTTATTGATCTTTTTCTGGAGTTGCTTCGTTCATAGTTGTATCTCGTATCATGGGTACTTATTTTTCTTCAAGGTCTTCAACAGGTCTCTTTCTGGATTTGTTGTAAGCTGAGTCTTCGTCGAAAGTCACATCCCTGTTGATGTCGATCTTCTTGAATCCTGGGAAATATACTCTATAAGCTTTCGAGCTTTCACTATATCCCACAAATATACCGTTCTTTCCTGAAGGATCTAACTTCGTCTTATTTTCTTTTGGAATGTGTATGTACACTAGAAAACCAAATATTTGGAGATAGATGACTTTTGGTTTCTTACCAGAAAATACTTCTTCTGGTGTCTTGTTCTCAAGTACTCTATGCGGAATACGGTTTTGTACATACACAATTGTCCTAACAGCTTTTTCCATAGATGCATGGGGAGATCTTAATCATGAATCATTGATCTTAATGCTTCCATAATTGTTCTATTCTTCCTTTATGCTACCCCATTCTGTTGTGGATTATATGGAGTGGTCAACTCCCTCTTAATACCTAACTCTGCATAATTCCTTGAATTCATCTAATGTGAATTCTCTACCATTGTCTGATCGAAAGGTATTGATGTTCTTCTCTGTGTGGTTCTTGATCAAGGCTTTGAATTCCTTGAATTTACTAAATACTTCATCCTTTCTTTTCAAGAATTATATCCATGTCTTCCTAGAAAAATCATCAATGAAATAAACATAATATACATACCCACTCAATGAAATGGATGACATCGGAACGCATACATCGTAGTGGATGATTTCCAAGACTCCCTTTTTCCTTGTTCTCACTACTTGGAAATGTCTTCTTGGTGTTCTTTCCTTTCACACATCCTTTGCAAACACCTTCATGATTTTCTTGGATTTTTGGAAGACCTTCAACAACTTTGCTTGCAAGTGGTAGTGCCCTATAGTGCACATGTGCAAGCCTTCTATGCCAAAGTTCACTTGGCTCTAATGAGTCATGGACCAAAGCTTGTTCTGATTGGACCTTTAATTTATATAAGCCTTCCTCTTGATCTCAAATCACTACTGCAACATCTATAGTCTTTCCCTTTGGCCACATAAGGACTTGTCCATATACAAATTCAACCCTCATTCCTTTTGCATCCAATGCAGATATGGAGAAAAGATTCTTCTTTAGTCCTGGTACAAACAAGACATCCTTCACCTTCGAGAATTTCCAGAGTATAGCTTATATGGAGATTCACCACTACCTTTTATGGGATACTGGTAGTCATCCCCAAGTTTCACTTTGTGGTGTGACTAATGTTTGGATAGTTTCACAAAGGATTATTTGAATCCTGTCATATGCTTGGAAGCCCCACTTTGAGATAACACCATGAAGAAACCCATAGTCCTTTACAACCCCATTATTCCTAGTGGAATAATAAATTAATTATTAAGAGATCATTTTGATAAAGTAACTACCCATAGTATTTAGATTTTCCAAACTTAGGATTAGAAAATTTTTAATTATTTTGTTTTGAGTTTAATTAAAATTTGTGATAAGTGAATGTACTAGGAGATAAGGTGGCTCATGGGGCCTTGTGGAA
Organism: Pseudotsuga menziesii; assembly: GCA_001517045.1. NCBI lineage: Eukaryota > Viridiplantae > Streptophyta > Pinopsida > Pinales > Pinaceae > Pseudotsuga > Pseudotsuga menziesii. The sequence goes on along the minus strand of LPNX010366297.1, from coordinate 81,558 downwards.
CTAATGAGTTGTTATTTTAAATGCAAACCAGGGAAAAATTAATAAATATCCATAAAGCTAGGAAACAAATTGAAAGTAGCATAAGAAGCAGAGTACAAAGAAGGCAAGTGCATAAAAGTTGTCAGGATGAAAATAAGGAAACTTTTGGAGGGCACGGTTTCCAAAAAGGAGAAAGGAAAGTCATCCTAAAATCAAGAGGGCATGGTTTCCAAAAATTGGAAAAGGAAATTCAGTCTAAAAGTAGGAGGGCATAGTTTCCAAATGAAGAAAAAAGGCATGTTAGTGGAAAAGAAGGAAAGTCCTAATTTCACTCGTGAGGGTACATTGGTTGAGGAAAGTGGTCCACATGAAGAGTGAATTTGACCTATAGGCCATGCTTCTTATAAAATAATGATGTCACACCCCTCTAATTTGAACTTCCGTGTCTTTTGGTTTGTATTACTTCTTAAAAATGGATGAGGTACATATAATCTCAGACATGTATATGGACAAGGAGGGCATACCCATGCTCATATCAATTTCTCAATATAGAAATGGGAATCAAGGCTCAAATAATGGGAGTTTATAAATACATACAACTGGAAGTACATAATAGGGGCCTCAATGGGAGGTTGAATACATATATTGTTGTTACCGGGAATATTTTAATCAGTGCAGAAACAGTTTGTTCACCTAGCCTTCATGGTGCAAGTCTAGAACAAAAGGACATAGTACTATATCCTCTCCCTAGATGTTTGGTCTACTTGAATAACAAGCTCTATTTACCTTGAATGAAAAGGGTTGTACTTGTTTCATAGATCCTTGTGAGATCAGCTATACCTACAAAGAATACAAAAAAAGACAAAACATGAGAGCAACAAGATAAATCAATGATCTATAATAATGATCAAGGAAATTAGTAATAAACAATTAATATGAACATGAAAGATATATTTTCCTTTACAAGATCTTTGACACACTCATACACACTACCAACTATGCAACCTATTACTCACAAAACTCTCTCTCTTTTCCTCCTATACCAGACTTCAATTCAATAGCATAAGGATGCTCTCTTGGTCCCTCCATCATGTGGCCTATGTAGCTTGCTTTTATAGGACAAAGGAAGCCAAAATGGGTTGATATATTTTGGGAGGAAGGTAGGGAATGATTCGTATGGGTTAGGAGGTCGATTTCCATCTCTCCCACATATTTAGGATCATCCTCCATGAGATATTTCGCTTGAAAGCTTCTCGAATCTTCTCTTTTTTCCTTCTTGGGACTGTTGAAACGCCTTGTGTGAGAGCTAAGTGTGTTGACACACCTTGTGGTCAAGGGAAAAGTGTCACTAGCACCTTATTCTAGTGTTCAACAAGTGGCAGGCCTGTCTGACACCTTGTGCTAGGAAGAAATGTGCGTCATACCACCTAGGTATGAGAAATAAGGCCCCAAAAGAGTTTTGGCCAGGGACTTCATAGGATTAGAGAATTAGGAGATTTTTAGGTGTAACAAAATTCTACCCAAATTATGAAGCTAGAGGAATGTGATAGGTGAAATGATTTGCTAGATGTGGATCCGGTATTCGAGACAAAAAAGAGGTGAGTCAACACTTGATGGAAGACCAGTGACCAACTATCTGACTCAATCATGGCTGCAGACCAATACCTTGTAGATCCATGTACGACGACTATATCATGGATACCGACAGTACACTGTAGATCCATGAATAATATGACTCAAATCAAAACATGGATGCGAGACATATAAGGTAGATCCATGTTATCTTGACTTGATACTGAACACAACCACCGAGCATAAAATGTGGATCCATGTAATAAATTCAAACAATACTCCATCTCAACATGAGGATAGGTACATATTCACATGAATACCTAACCACTCAAGTTCTTCATTCCAATCCCAAACAATACAATTTTGACCATGCAAATAGATGTCATGATGTCAAACATGGTAGAAACGACTTGATTATCGGTCATTGATGTATACCATTAACAAGTGCGAGAGAGATCATCAGTAATGTCAATGATTCCCAAGGTATCTCGGTACATTCCTCCGAATGTGAATAGAGGTATCGAATTCAAATACTCAACGAAATATTTCAGTCAGAGGCCACTGATTAAAGTCTACTATTGAAAGGGAGGAAACTTTCCATTGAGGCATGCATGCTTCAAGTTACTTGACTTGGTTTCTAATTCTAATTCCTAGATGATGCAATGAAGTTGACAAGAATAGACTCATCGAAGGAAGGCCATGATGATCCCCCATCATCGACACAAAACATGTAACAAAATATGATCTTGAAGTGATGAGAACAACCATATAAGAACTGATTCAAATGTGACCAACTCGAAGGAAGGTAAGGAAACTGTAAAGGTAGTTTGTAGAGGAGGTTCCCCTTGAACATTGAACGACACGACAAATGACTTGGTAGCATTGACTCAATGAGGAAGGTACTGGATGTAATCTAAGGATATGACAATGCATTCTTTGAATTGACTCAAAGGAGTTAAATGACTCATGAAAATGGATCGGCTCAAGGAAAAGTTGAATACCCAACTATTTGAAAATGAAAATGAAGACATGTGCCATGTTCAAGGATGGACTATGAGATGCCATCTATGCAAATGAAAGATTTACCTATTCCCTTAATTTTCCCATCACAAAGGACGAGTACCTCTTTGCTTTTTAACAATCTTGAAAAGGGTAACAAACACTCGATGCAGCTCATCAAGTGATAAGTCCATTCTCATATGTTTTATGTAGCTTGATTTTATGAGTTCGAGGAAGGTAAACTCAGTCGCTGTTTCATATTTAGAGAGTCTGAAATGACTAAGAAGACTCCATGGTGGAATTTTTCATACATTTAGTCCCCAGTTCCTGAAAAGGTATAAATTAATGCCAAGGAGAACTCTTCTACTTGTGATAAACTAGAGTATACCTTTTTTGTAAATGAGTCCAATTGGTCCAAAAAAGGGGTAAACTATCACCGATCAGACAATCATTCAAATACTGTTACAAGCATGAAAACATCAAGCTCGCTTAAAAATCATTTCGTGTTTAGGGATCCTAAAAAGAGCTTAAAGATAACTTCGTAAGGGGTTGTTTTTTTCATAATCCATTTTTAATAAGTCTAAAAAATAGTAAAAGTACAATCGATACCTGTTCATTGAGTTTTTAATGAGGACGCCAAAGGTATAAAATATGGTCAGTAATTTTCCAAATTGACCCGGACCGTGAAAAAGAAAAAAAGTAAATCACTCATGGTAAAACACGTCCAAAAATAGTTGAAAATATTCAAAAGGGAGGTTAGAACACGTTTACCATGAAAAATATAGGAAAACATATGGAAAGAACCTAAAAATTTAGATATTCTATGAATTATTTTTAATAATAATAAAAAAAATGTATAAAAGGTGGAATAGTAACAAATTTATTACCATTGTCATTGGGTAAAACTTGTGCAAAGAAGGAGATTTTGTGGTGAAGATCCAGGGAGCTATAGGGAATCTCCAATTGAACCATTAGAACCAGGTAAGAGATAAGCCCTAGACCTTCATTTTCAAGGTGGATTTTTGGTTTTATGTTAGTTTTTGGTGTTTTTGATATGGGTTTCCCAAGAGGCAAAGTGTGTGCAGGATGATGCTTTTCTCCCTTTTGGGAGGTGCGCTGATGCACCCCTTGAAAGAGGGAATAACACCAAAGGATGTCTGTTTGATGGGAGGAAGAGCATAATTGTTCTATTCCCCTAGGGAAAGAGCATCAACAATAAGGGTGTCTCAAAGACTAAAAAACCAAGCAATAATTTGCAATTTATTTCTTTGATTTGGAGTCTAATAGGAGTCTAAACAGTATTTCATCGGTTTTTGGCAAGAAATCAACTCTCAGAATGGTGATATGGAAAGAAAGAGAACATGATCTTGATGACCTTCAAGAATCAAATGATCCAATGAATTTGAGGGCTCTACGAGAATCTAGAATCCTGAAGTATTTCTGTGTTCTAGGGATGAGAGAATATATGAGATTATTGGAGTATTTGATCTGTATGTGGGACCTTGACCAACAACACTTTCAGGTTGGGACCCCTATATTGACCATAGATGTCGAGGAAATTTATTTTTTGACTGGATTATCCTAGAGGGGGAGTCCAGTGGTACTCACAAGTCCGAGGGGCGGTGAGATGTGAGTTGATGATCTCATTAATGCGTATTGTGTGGTGGGGACCAGATCTGAGAGAGGTAATATCCCCACAAAAAATATAGTAGACCGTCCATTGAGGAATGTGGATTTCATGATTGAGAAGGTAGCATGTAGCAGATATTCTCATCATAACATGCATTCTCACATGTTGTATGTGTGGAGTGCATGGCTCCCACTATATTCAACTGGAGCGAGGGGCTGCTAGTCAGCCTCAAATATCAGCTGACAGAGTGTCAGAGGGGAGAGCTCAAACAGTTTGGTTATGGGGTCATGATGGTATCCTTCTTCCTGGAGAAAGTGCAACTGATGAGACCACAGGTTCCTTTGAGTAGGATAGATGCTGAGGACCCCAGAATGTTTAGATGGGTGAAGGACATGGTACAACATCGTTGTGGTGGTGTCCCTATAGTTGCATATGGGGTAGTATTCTTTCATTGGATGTGAGGATAACTACTGATGGTTGATGACTACATGTATGCTGGAATAGACTTCAGGGGTGACCCTAACCTCTGATTTCCTGAGGGGAACCAGTGGGATGGTCGAGGTAAGAAACATACAACTACATGTGTTTTTTGTTTCATCTTATATATATTTTTTTAATATTTTGAGTGATACTAAGAGATAAAATATTATCTGTACAGATATAGGACCTTCTCGTCTAGTAGAAGCCTCACCAATAAAGCAGAGAAGGTCAGTTAGAGATATAGATATTAGAAATGTGAGGATCCCCAACTATCATCGACCATACGATCATTCACATACTTTTACAAGCATGAAAACATCAATCTCTCTTAGCAATATTTTCATGTTTAGGGAGCCTGAAAACAGCTTAAATATAGCTCCGTAAGGGGTTTTTTTTTCATAATCCATTTTTAATGAGTCTGAAAAATAGTAAAAGTATACTTGATAACTCTTCACTAAGTTTTTAATGAGCATGCCAAAGGTATGAAAGGTGCTTGGTACTTTTTCAACATGACTCGGAGTGTGAAAAAGACAAAAAGTAAATCAATCATAGTCAAACACGTCCAAAAATAGCCAGAAATATTCAAAAGGGAGGTTAGAACAAGTTTACCATGAAAACTATAGGAAAACATATGGAAAGACCCTAGAAATTTAGTTATTCTATGAATTTTTTTTAAATAAAAAAATGTATAAAAGGTGGAATAGTAACAAATTTTTTACCATTGTCATTGGGTAAAACTTATGCAAAGAAATATATTTTGTGGTGAAGATCCTAGGAAATACAGGGCATCTCCAGCTAAAATGTTAGAACCAGTTAAGAGATGAGCTCTATCCCTTCATTTACATGTTGGATTTTTTTATTTTAAGTCAGTTTTTAGTGCTTTTGAGATGGTTTTCCCAAGAGGCAAAGTGTGCACAGGATGATGCTTTTCTCCCTTTCAGGAGGTGTGCTGGCGCACCCCTTGAAAGAGGGAAAATAAACAAAGGCACTATGTATGATGGGAGGAAGAGCATCATCATTCTATTCCCCTAGGGAAAGAGTGTCAGTGGTAAGGGCGTCTCAAAAACTCAAAAACCAAGCTATAATTTGCAATTTGTTTCTTTTATTTGGATTCTAACAAGCATCTAATGGGTATTCCATTGGTTTTTGGCAGGAAATCGACTCTTAGAATGGTGATATGGAAAGAAAGAGAACATGAGATTAATGAACTTCAAGCCTTAAATAATCCAATGACTGTGAGGGCTCTACGAGAATGCAACATCCTAAAGTATTTTCGGGTTCCATGGATGAGAGAATATGTGAGGTTATTGGAGTATTTGATCCATATGTGGGACCCTGACCAACAAAAATTTCAGGTTGGGACCCATATATTGACCATAAATTTCGATGATGTCTAATTTTTTACTAAATTATCCTGGAGGGGGAGTCCAGCAGTACCAAAAATTCTGAGGGGTGGTAAGATGTCAGTTTATGATCTCATTGATGAGTATTGTGTGGTGGTGACCAGATCTTAGGGAGGGAAGATCCCCATCAAACATATAGTATACCATCCATTGAGAACCATGGCATTGATGATTGAGAAGGTAGCGGGTAGCATATCTTCTCATCAGACCATGCACAGTTGCATTTTGTATGTAGTGGAGTGCATGCCTACCACTATATTTAATTGGACCGAGGGGCTACTAGTCAGCTTCAAATATCAGCTGACAAAGTGTCAGAGGGGAGAGCTCAAAAAATTTGGATATGGGGTCATGGTGGTATCCTTGTTCCTAGAGAAGAATCCAATGATGACACCATGGGTTTCTTTTGAGTAGGCTAGATGCTTAGTACCCTGGGATGTCTAGATGGATGGAAGCCATGGCATGACATGGTGGTGGTGGAGGCCCAAGAGTAATAGATGGGGCAATCTTCTTTCGCTTGTTGCAAGGCTAACTACTAATGGTGGAGGACTACTGTAATACCCCAGTTTTGAACCCGTTGCATTAAATGTACATGATGTATATATTGTAATGAATTGTGGTGTGGAGCTAAAGGCAAAAACCCCACCATCGATTTAGTTGTGTTATCTTTGGCGAATAGAATCGTTGCCAGTGGTCTATCGTGGTATACAACATATATTAAGTTTTGTGATCATGTAAATATGCATCTTTAATTAAATAATCCAACCAGATATGTTTGCGGCAACTAAACTGAGAAGGGTCATGATTCTCATAAGGATAAGGGGGGGGATGTCAAACCTTGAACCAATGGGAAAAGAATCCATGTGTCACCACCCTGTTTGATTTTCCCATCTTTCCTTGTCTTATCCAACTACGACTTTAATGCTCTATAGAGTAGTTGAGGTAGTTATGGATAGGGAGTGGAGTGTGGTAGGACTGTCAGTCCTTGCCCACATGCACACTCCACCAGCAGTTTGACCCTTATGTTGGCAAGGAAACCACCACCGCCATCACTCCATGCGGACTCTCCACTCTCTCCACTACGCCATTCTCTCCATTTTCGGCTCATCTGCACGAATAGACGGGGAATTGTTCATCCTCACGTAGGGACGGTAGTTCTAGTCATCCTCACACAAGGATGATAGTTCTGTTCATTCTCACACACAGGATTCTTCCTGGTTTTTACTCACGCAGCGAGCTGGGAGCTGTGTTCTTTCATCCATGATTTCCTTGTGAAGGACCATTCACATTTTTCAGCTGTTTGTATGTTTTCCTTACCGATTGTGGCTTGTGTATATGTTATCCTCTGCCCAGCTGAGAACCTAGCTTTTCTCTTCCATCCCTGGACTATGTAAGTTTCCTCAGTGACTTCATTGTTGAGAACGGAATCCTGTTTCCCCACGTTGTTGGTTGTGTCTATTTTACATTGTGGGATTGCTGTAGGTTGTTTTGGAGTCGTTTTGGCCACGATAGGGCCAAGAATGACTCAGGAGTTTTTTTCCTTGCCCAAGCTGTGAATCGCTTGTGTGACTGCGTGTATGCAGTGGTTGGTCTTTGGACTGTGTTGGGAGTAGGGATGGGGGCTTGGTTTGCTTGATAAACCTGGTGTGTTTGGAAAACACACAGATAGGGCTAGAGGGCTGGCTTTCTTTTCCACAAATCCTGAATAGCACTGGAAGGGAAGTCAGGGCCTGAGGGACTGTGTAGCAGAGATGGGACTGATTCCTTATGTTGGGTGTGTGTGGGAGTCTTAGAATTTAGGTTAGTTCTGGTGTAGGTGTTCCTAGCTTTGTAATGGGCTCACCAGCTTAGAATTTAGCCTTTCCCCAACTCCTTGATGGCCTGATAAACCTGACCATGTTGTCTTGGCTATCTTGTTGATGGCCTAATAAACCCAACTGTGTTGGGCTTGGATGTGTTTTGTGTATCCTTGGCTATGTGTAAGCTTGCTTGTTCCTTAGTCCTTGGGGAATCATGCCCATCTCAGGGGTGGCAGCATTGTTGAGAGATTAAGGAGCACGCTGGCCTATGGTTGGGTGGAACATTGCAGCGACGTAGCTGGTTGCAGAATGATTTCTTTATAAGATAAGTAATCTTGTATATTTTACTTCTGCAATTATATTTACTGTTAATAAATTATGATGAACATGTTGAATGAACGAATTTATGTTTTCTTCCGCTGTGTATGTGAATGATTATGCATCTTAACATGTTCTACTTCAATGCAATTTATTCAATTTTTATGAGTGCACATGTTCATGGGGTTGGTTTCCTAGATCATAAATAGCATGGTAGCATCCTCTTCGCCGGTCGGAGGGTCGAGGATGTTACATTGTGGTATCAGAGCTCATGTTGCAGCATGGACCTGAATGTACCACAATGATGCAGTGACAGAGGCAGGATTGCCTTCTACCCAACAGAGATCAGAAATCTATGATAGAAAATTTCTTGAAAATTTTGTTGAAAAATTTGTCTAAGTGCCTGAACCATCTGCGCATTGGAAGACTAAGTGGAAAGCTCCTCCGATGTAGCGGAGAGCTAGATAGAAGAACTTGTGAATTTTCTCTAAGTGATTGTCGGCCGTCGGCAAAAGTTAGTGGAGCCGGAGCCACAGTTTTGGTGGAGAGCCGCCGAAGACTGCCGAAACGCTGACCCTATTTAGTTGAAGGACCGTCCAAAAAATGCCATCGGTGATCGACCACGGTTAGCTATTTGGATCAGCGGAAGTTAGTTGTTCGTGCATCCGCTGTTGCGGCTACCTAAGAGACTATCCATACGATGGACAACACATCCGACCATCGATGCCATAATGATCAGTGCTTCCAATTTCTGATATGCCACCATCGAAAAACCTTAGTTGTTGGGTTCGCCGACACATAGCACTTAGTGGTGTCAACCACCGACAGATGTTATGTTCTGTGGAAAGAAGAGGGGAAAATTTTTGAAAAATTAATCTAAGTGTTGAAGACCATCAGAGATCAACAAAATATAGTGGTTTGGACCGCTGATGCGTCGGAAGGAGATTAGTTGAATGGAACAACGATGAAGTCAGAAGGATTTAGTTGTTTGCGTGCCTGTCGTTGCAGCTGTTTAGTGGACTATCCTTCTGATGGACAGTTGTTCCGACCATCGATGCCGCAGTGACTAGGGGGTTCTAACCACCAATAGGATTGTTGCCGCAGAAACCCCAGAGAGTTCGCTAGCCATTGTTGTGGCTACCCATGGAACTAGCTACCCGATGAGTAGAGGATTAGATCACCGACGCGGTAGTGCTTAGTGGATCCGATCGCCGATATCCTGGCATCGCCGATAAAGATCGGAAGCCTAGATGACTACGGGTCTGACACACCAGAGAAAAGTAGGCGAATAGATCGTCAATGAATAGTGGAGGAAGTTAGTTGTGCTGACCGCTGAAACATCAGAATGCTAGTTGGGATGAGACCCGATATTGTACAAGGAAATTTTGAGTTTTTCGTGGGATTTCTTAGCAAATTTCGACTGTTTTTCAATGGGATTTTCAGCGGTTTTTTAGTGGATTTTCAGGGTTGAAAAGGAGAAAGTGGAAGTGATCTTATGTGCCAGATTTCATGAAAATTAAAAAAAAAAAATGAGGGTGCTGCCCCCTTAACCCCCATCATCCCCTTGATACAGACGTCCCTTGATGAAGAAAATTTTGTGTTTGGAAAAAAAATGTCATTTTATGATTTTTCCAGGAGAAGGTAAGTAATTCTGATTAATATCAATGTTATTCATCTAACAGTTATGTTACTAACACGTTTGCAGAATCATAGTCACCTTCAAGGGCAGTATTCCAGGTAGTGCTGTTTGGTAAGTAAGTAGTGGTTCAGTCATGAGAACCCATGACGGATATGATGCTCAAGATTCTTATGAGCATGCACTAGATTCCATGGGAGAAAATGTCCGTAACGAAAACGATGACATAGACTCTAATGGAAGGAGATTCCAAGAGACACCCTTAGATGTTGCAGCCACCATGAGAAGCTTGATTAAAGACCAGGAAGAGTAGCATCAGCTGAATGCTACAATGTTGCAGAGTTTAACAGACTTGCAGAGAAAGATAGACTCCAGATGAGGTACAACAAGACCAGAAGGTAGTAAGAGTAGTACTAGGTGAAGGACTTCTAGTGGATCACCTGAATTTGAAGAATCCAACGGGGATTCCAGTTCTTCTTCTCATAAAAGAAAAAGAAAGAGACACCATAGGGATCGCTCTCAGGATGATTTTAAGAAGGCTAAACCTCCTACATTTGATGGTGAGGTAAAGACTGGACAAGAAGCTGAATCTTGGCTTCTTGGGATAAAGAAGTACTTCCAAGTTCAGGATTATTCAGGAAACATGAAGGCCATAGTTGCCATATTCAATCTGAATGGAAGGGAATCCATTTGGTGGGAACACTTCAAGCAAGTAAAGAGGATCAGTGAAAGGAGACTTAAGTGGAAACAGTTCAAGAAGTATTTCAAGCAGAAATACCTCTCTGACAGGTATTATGATGACAAGATTAAGGAGTTCCATGAGTTGAGATTGGGACAACAGACCATGGAAGAATATGCAAAAAAAAATTTTGGAGTTGTTGAGGTATGTCCGGTACATTAGAGATGAAAAAGTGAAGTTCCAACGTTTTTTGAGTGGATTACCTCAGTCTTACAAAGATAGAATTGAGTTCTATGAACCTAGAACTCTTGAAGAAGCAATAAGGAAGGCTAAGTATTGCTATGAGCAAAGCAAAGGTAAACTGGATTACCATAAGGCATGGAAGGACAAGAAGAATGAGAAGTTTGACCAAAGAAAGAAAGGTTTCATAACTTCTAACTTCAGGAATCAGTAGAAGCAGCCATCCCAAGCTGCGAGTAAACCAGTTGGAGTGACAGGATAAAAGCCTAAGGATCCACAATAGAATATAGGACCACTCCAATGTTGGAAATGTGGAGGACCCCACATGCACAGAAATTGTCCACTCAAGAATGAGAGTGCAAGACTGACTTATAACATTCAAGAAGCAGAAACAGTGGGTCAAGTAGCAAGGGCAGTCCCTAGGATTTATGCAGCACTGGAGGACTGCCAGGCAGATCACCAGTCAACTGTGGTTGAAATTGCAGGTAAGATTGTTGAGCAATCTGTTTCTATTTTGATTAACCCTGGTTCTACTCACAGTTACATTACTCCTAGAGTAGTGGAGATTTGTGATTTTAAGAAAGTAAAGCATAAGAAGTCTTGGTTAGTCCAGCTAGCCACTGGGACTAAGAGAAAAGTTAGTGAAGTGGTATAGAAATTTCCATTGGTCATGAATGGATTGGTCACTTGTGTAGATATGAATGTTCTACCACTTGGTTCCTATGATGTTATCATTGGAATGGATTGGTTAAAATCTCACAGGGTGAAGCTTGACTGTTACAATAAGACTTTCGAATGCATGAATGAAGAAGGGAACCTAGTAGTTGTGAAAGGTATTCCAAAGGTGATTTCAATACGGCAGGTTTCAACAATGAAATTAAAGAAGTTCTGTAGGAAGGGTTGCCAGTTGTATGCAACTCAGATTTTGGAGAAATCAAGAGATGAAACTCCGAGGTTGGAGGACTATCAGGTGTTACAGGAATTCAAGGATGTGTTTCTTGATGAGATTCCAGGACTTCCTCCAAAGAGGGACATTGATTTCAATATTGAACTTGTGCCAGGAGCAGCACCAATGTCCAAGGAACCCTATAGGATGAGGACACTAGAGATGCTAGAATTGAATATGCAAGTGCAAGAGTTGTTGGAAAAGAAGTATATCTGGTCGAGTGTGTCTCCTTGGAGAGCACTGGTTCTGTTTGTAAAGAAGAAAGATGGTACACTCAGGTTGTGTATTGATTACAGATAATTGAACAAGGTTACTGTGAAGAATAAATATCCTTTGCCTATGATTGATGACCTCTTTGATCAAATGAGAGGAGCAAAGGTATTTTCCAATATTAACTTGAGGTCTGGTTACCATCAGGTGAGGATAAAGGATGAAGGCATTCATAAGACAACCTTTAGGACAAGGTATGGACATTATGAGTTTGTAGGGGTACCATTTGGTCTCACAAATGCACCAGCTAGATTTATGTGCCTTATGAATAGTGTCTTCAGCAGGTATTTGGACACATTTGTTCTTGTTTTCCTTGATGACATTCTTGTTTATTCTAAGAATGAGGAAGAACATGAAGAGCATTTGAGGTTGACATTGCAATTGCTTAGGGAGCACCAGTTGTATGCAAAACTAAGCAAGTGTGACTTCTATAGAGATATAATTTAGTATTTGGGTCACATTATATTAGAGGAGGGTATATATGTGGACCCTAAAAATATTGAAGCCATTATGAATTGGCCTACTCCAAGAAATGTGACAGACGTAATATCTTTTATGGGACTTGCAGGATACTACAGGAGGTTCATTGAGGGATTCTTCAAAGTTGCACATGCCATCACTTCTTTGAAAAATAAGGGGATAAAGTTTGAATGGAAATTGAGGTGTGAACAAAGATTCTAGCAGTTGAAAAATCTTCTCACCAGTGCACCCATATTGAAAGTTGCAGATCCAGAGAAAGATTTTGTGGTGTGTACCGATGCATGCGGACAAGGGCTTGGAGGAGTCCTTATGCAGGAAAACCACGTGATATGTTATGAGTCGATAAAGCTGAAGTAACATGAGAAGAAATATGCCACTCATGATCTAGAGCTTGCAGCCATATTACATGCTCTCAGGATGTGGAGGCATTACTTGATGGGTAGAAGATTTGAGCTCAGGACAGACCATTGTGGTCTGAAGTATTTGTTTGATCAGACTACTCTGAATGCTAGGAAAGCAATATGGCTAGAGTTTTTATGTAAGTTTGATTTTGAAATCAAGCACATAAAGGGAAAGGAAAATAAGTTAGCTGATGCACTCAGTAGGAAGGTGCAGGAAATGCATGTGGCATCTCTTAGTATTTGCCAATCAGATTTGAGGCAACAGGTTGTTAATCATGTTGCTAGAGATGAATTGTATGAGCAGGTAAAAGTCAAATTGTAGCAGAAAAGTCTTGAGAAGAGGTATGAGGGATATAAATTGGAAGAATATGGACTTCTCACTTATAAAGGTAGAATTTATATTCAAGATGTAGCATATTTGAGGAGAGTTGTTATGGATGAAATCCATCAAGATCCGTATTCCGGTCACCCAGGATACCAAAAGACAATTGCTACAGCCAGAAAGCAGTACTTTTGGCTAGGAATGAAAAGGGATATGGCTGAGTACATTTCCAGGTGCATGAAATGTCAACAGGTAAAGGTTAAGCATCAAAATCCCGCAAGCTTGTTGTAGCCTTTGCCAGTTCCATAATGGAAATGGGAAGTTATTTCCATGGATTTCATTACAGGATTGCCGATGACTTGGAGACAACATGATTCCATCATAGTTGTGGTAGACAAGTTGACAAAGGCAACACATTTTATACCGATGAAGTCCACGCATAAGACTGATGACATTGCAAAGATCTTCATGAAGGAGATTTTCAAATTGCATGGATTGCCGAAGGCAATAGTCTCTGACAGAGATGTCAAGTTCACTTCCAACTTTTGGAAAGGGTTGTTTCCAAATTTGGGTACAAAGCTAAAATTTAGCACTACATACCATCCTCAGACAGATGGGTAGACAGAGAGAGTTAATCAGATGCTTGAAGATATGCTTTGCATGTACGGAATGGACAAACCAACCAAGTGGAAAGATTACTTGCACTTGGTAGAGTTTTCTTATAACAATGGATAGCAGGAATTCTTAGGGATGTGTCCGTATGAAGCTTTGTATGGAAGAAGGTGTAGGACACCAGTGACTTGGGATAATCCAGTGAACAGGATTGTGCTTGGACCAGAATTGCTCAAGGAAATGGAGCAAGAGGTTGTAAAGATCAAGCAGAATTTGAAAGCAGCACAAGACAGGTAGAAAAGCTATGCAGATAAGCATAGGGTGAACAGGGAGTTCAAAGTTGGAGATCATGTTTACCTCAGAGTGAGGGAAAAGAAGAGTTCCTTGAAGCTTGGAAGTTGTGGCAAGCTGTCACCAAGATATTGTGGGCCATTTGAAGTGCTTGAAAGAATAGGGACAGTTGCATATAGACTTGCATTGCCTGCTAGCATTAGAGCTCATAATGTTTTTCATGTTTCTTTGCTTAAGAGATATGTACATGATCCTAACCATGTGATAAATTGGGATGTGATTCAGGTGGAACCCGAGGGAGAGTTCCGAACCGAGCCAATGCGCATCCTTGATAGGAAGGTCACCATGCTCCGAAACCGGGCCATAGGGCAGGTAAAGGTGCAGTGGGAGCACTACAAACCTGAAGAGGCCACATGGGAGCTGGAGGATGCCATGCGGTTGGCACATCCATTTTTGTTCAATTCTGCGGAACATTGAGGCAATACCAGTGTAGCATTTTGTTCAAATTTTGTAAAGCACTAAGGACAGTGCTATTGAAGGGGGAGGGGAATGTAACACCCTGGTTTTGACCCCATTGCATTAAATGTACATGATGTATATATTGTAATGAATTGTGGTGTGGAGCTAAAGGCAAAATCCCCACCATCAATTTAGTTGTGTTATGTTTTGGTGAACGAAATCGTTGCCGGTGGTCTATCATGGTATACGACATATATTAAGTTTTGTCATCATGTAAATATGCATCTTTAATTAAATAACCCAACCAGCTATGTTATCGGCAACTAAATTGAGAAGAGGCATGATTCTAATAAGGATAAGGTGGGGGATGTCAAACCTTGAAGCAATGGGAAAAAAATCCATGTGTCACCACCCTGTTTGATTTGCCCATCTTTCCTTGTCTTATCCAACTACCACTTTAATGCTCTACAAAGTAGTTGAGGTAGTTATGGCTGGGGAGTGGAGTGTGGAAGGACTGTGAGTCCTTGCCCACATGCACCCTCCACTAGCTGGAGCTTGTGGCAATGCTCTACAAAGTAGTTGAGGTAGTTATGGCTGGGGAGTGGAGTGTGGAAGGACTGTGAGTCCTTGCCCACATGCCCCCTCCACTAGCTGGAGCTTGTGGCACCCATCTCTCTGGGATGGCTAAGGTAGAATATTAACAAGTTTCATTGAGCTTGTTTAAATACATGAACTGTTCTTCTTCTGGAGTGGTGTTTGGTGGTAATTCTACAATGAGTTTCAAAGAAGGGATATCACGCTCTATAGGAAGAGTAGCATATAGTCCATACACCAACTAAAATGGTGTGAAACCAGTGGATGTATTGACGGTGATCCTGTAGGCCCATAATGCAGAGAATAGTTCTAAATTCTAGCTGGATTTGGCTTTCCCTACCATTTCTTGAAGCATAGTTTTAGAAATTTATTGATAGCTTCAACCTAGACATTATCATGTGGGTAGTAGGGTGTGGATTTGTCATGGATAAAACCTATATTAGCACTCAAATATGACATCATCTTATTCTGAAAGTGTGAACCATGATCGATCACAATGGCCTAAGGAACACTAAATCTAGCGATACTATGGTTGAATAGAAATAGAGCAATCGGTTTTCCATTTTTGTGGTATGTAGGCATAGCATCAGCCCATTTAGTAAGATAATCCACATCCAAAATTATGTACCATGCCCCCCAACTGAGGTCAGATTACAATGAACAAAATCAGTTCCACATTTTGTGAAAGTACCAACTGCTATGATGGGATGTAACAAAGCAGGGTGGGTGCACCTTTTTGATGTGAACAACTGACAGGGCAGGCATTTTTTAATGGAATCCACACAATGTTTGAAGATCGAGGTCCAAAAGTACCTAGCATGCAATATTTTCTAGGTAGTAGCCATCCCAGAAAGATGACTGCCACAAGCTCCATCATGACAATCATTTAACGCCACTTCATCCTCTTCATGAGTTAAGCAATGCCGTAAAATTGAATCAACGCAAAGACGGTACAATGCATCATTAATGATAAGGTAGTACTTAGAGTGATCATGAATAAGGCGACATTCATCTCGGGTCACATTGGGCTAAAAGAGTTGTGTTTGGAGATAGAGAATTACATATCCATACCAAGGGGTAGGCTTATTAATGAGGAATAATGATTCATCTGGAAATGAGTCAAAGGGATTTGTTTCCTTAGTAATACGATAAAGGTCACACATAAGATCCATGAATATGAGAGACTTATTAGAACTTTATTTCACAAATTATAACTCAAATTCCTCTAGAATGACAATTCGATAAGAGTATTTCCCCCAAGCACCTGACGAGTCAATATGTAATACATGGGGTTGGAATTTGCATATACCATGGTTGTTTGGGGCAAGATGTAATGACAAAACTTATGGACCATGATTACCGTGGCTAGAGCTAATTTATCCACATGCGACTACCGGCTTTCAAAGTCTAAAAGACTCTTACTAAGGTCGTAGATCACATGTTCATGATCATGCTCATTCATTTGGACCAAAACCATGCTGATGGTGGATAGGGATGCATCCACATACATGGATTAGTCATTGGTATAATTAGGTGGTTTCAAAATGGGAACATGCATGATAGCATGTTTGAGAGTATTGAACGCATGTTGCACCAAGTCATCCCAAATAAAGGGGGTATCCTTCTTTAATAAACACATGAAACTGTGGGTTTTGTTGGCGTAGTTACAGACGAACCAACGTAAAAAAAATTCTTTCCCTTGAAAACTTTGGAGTTCTGTAACATTTGTAGGGGTGGGTAAGGATAAGATGGCTTCAATTTTCAGAGGGCCTATATGGATTGCATCCTTGGACATAATAAAACCAAGTAGTCTACTAGTCTCAACAAAGAAAACATAGTTCTGTGGATTCAATCATATGTTGTAGTGGTGATATCTGAGAACAATAGCTCTCAAATGATCAACATGGTGATCCCGCTGCAACGAATGATCAGGAAATTCATCAAGGTATGGTTCCACAATGTGTTTTATTTCATGGAAAGCATAAGACATAGCACATTGAAAAGTAGCACCAACTTTCTTCAAACCAAAAGGTAACTTCTTATAGGAAAAGGTACCCCATGGGAAAATAAAATTTGTTTTGTGTTTATTAGATGGGATTATTTCTATCTGATTGTAGCCAGAAAATCCATCCATGAAGAAAAATATGACGCTTTTGACGCAGTTATCGATGATTTGATCAATGTATGGGGTGGGGAAATTGTCCTTCCTACAAGCCCTATTGAGGTCCAAAAATTCGATACAAACCCTAATAGTGCCATGTTTTTTGTTTACATGGACAATATTAGACACCCACTTAGTCAAAGGTATGGGGTAAATAAACCCATCCTTAAGAATTTTCTCAATCTCTTCCTTAATGATTGCTGCTTTCCGTGGATGAACTTATCAGAGTTTCTAATGGAAAATATTGGCATCAAGGTAAGTCTTAATATCATAAATGATGATGGAAGGATATATCCTTGACATTTCTTCATATTTCCAAGTGAAAATATCTCTAAATTCTTATAAAAGGGCCATATAAGACTTTAACTCTGAAGGGGAAGAATTTCTCCCTATGTTGATGTTCTCTATGATTCCACGCTTCACCTGATATATTAACTGGGATGGTCTTACTAATGTTTTTTAGATTACCCTTGGAATCAACATCGTGGATGAGTACCGATGGATGAGTATTAGTGACGATATCAGATGAAACCGTTGTTTCAAAACGGTCCTCTACCATATGTAAATTGGGAAGGAAAGAGGATCAGTGATGATTATCTTTCTAAGGAATCTCGTCTAAAGACATGAATTCCATGATAGAATCATAAGAGGGAAGGGTATGAAAAAGATAATCGAGATATGGGGGGGGGGGGTTTCTAACCAATATGTTAGGTGATACATGTCTAAAGCCACCAATAGATGGTCATTGATGGCGGGGTGAATAGTGGATTGAATATCTTGATACATTCTTTGAAATGACTCAATGATGTTGAATCAACGATTGATTTCCCTTTATCTAGGGTTTTGTAGCTTGGAGTCGAGATCATGTTCACGGATGCAGTCTGCGAAGGAGGATGGGGGGTATTCAATGAAAAAAATCCCATGAGCGAAGAGTCTTTCAGAAGACCAAATCCTATGTTTTAGTATTGTGGAGCTGAGGAATTAAGGAGTGAAACGTTGTTTGCAGCGTTGGAATTCGTGTCTGGTGAACATAAATCTAGCTAGTCAATCATGATGATTGACTAGGAACATAATTTGTGTCTGGTGAACATAAATGGGAACTGGAGTACTCGGAATAAATGAATCAAGCAACAACTTGCATTGCATAGAACCAATTCTGACCTAGGAGGAGATTGTAATCTAGAGGAGCATTGAAAACCTGAATATGAATGGAAACTGATTTCCCCTAAGCTCGACTTGGAGGGAGGGAAATAGTCCATAAGGTTGAAAACCATGACCATTGAAGGCCTTTAATTTTGTAAGTGAGCGATTAATCTGAAGAAAGATAATAACTCTCCAACGGGATAAAGAAATGATCTAAGTCAAGGCACCTTCGTCCAAAACGATATGACAGATTATCTTCCCAATAAAATTCATAGATAATTGGAGTGATAATTTATGGGAGAGCCTAGAATTGAAATCATCCAGTTTGAAAGCAACGACATTACTATTCTTAGGATCCATGGCTCAAAGGATGGACAATAGGTTCTTTCTCTATGTGGGGAACATTTAGAGTACTTTGAGAGTAGACATGGAAAAACGTGTTGGGGCCAAATATTCAACTACATTATAGTATTGAGCAACTCGTGGATTAGGGTTAAGTACTGATTTCTTAATTGTACTCTTTGGCAGTCAGAGAATAGTGTCGAGAACAAGTTTATCGATATGAAGTCTGTTAGTCAGAGGAGGGGCGAAAACTAGAGGTTTATAAGTTGAAGTGTCATCATATTTCTTGGCTAGAGGTGGGTCATAGTTATGAGATCTAGTGTTAATATCGACCATGTCATTGAACATCATTTTAAATTCATCTATGCAAGATGAAGAAGACCCATGCAAGGATTGTTGGTCAATTGATTGTTGTTTCCTAGGGAAAGGATCTATTAAAACAGCTAGAGTGGGGTTGTTTTTAATAAATTTACTGACTTCCACATGAAGAGGACACTTCTTGGTGAAGTGGTCACCTCCACATATAAGGTAAGGAAATTTTTCCTTTCTCTCACTTTTGGATTCAACATCAGGGTTCTGTGGTTTACTACCTTTCTATTGGTTCTCAAATTTCTTAGATTTATTCTTTCCTTTCTTCTTCCCTCCCGAAAATTCTAAGGATTGGACTGCATTCACTTTAGTTAAGACAATAAGAGGGGAAGCAATCTTGGGGTTTGAAACCATCTGATTAGCATACACAGTCAGTTGGTTTTTTTTTCTCGAGGATTTGGGCATTGATTGTGTTTGGACAGAACTAAGAATGCCATCGACGAGTGGCTCTGTTGAATATATTGAAGGATTTGAAGTAGGATGGGGAGAATGGGGCATCAAGTCATATAAAGTGCCTGACTAGGACTAGAGAAAGTCAATTTATTGAGCACAACTAATATCTTTCTCCTAGATAACAACAAATCCCATGGCAACATCCCTAGCGATGGGGGGGAGAAAATATTTGGTAAACCAATCGACTAGTAACTGATCCGAAATAGGAGATTTTATCAATCTACGTCATCGTATCCACTCATGTATATGATCGGATAAATGGGTGGAAGTGGTTTGGTGAAGTGAGATCAAAATATTTGTACCTACTTCAGATCGGATTGGAAACTGGAAATGTGTTAAAAAGGCCATTGCTAAGGTATTGAAATTCCATTGCTAAGGTGGCCCTCCATAAGGTGTGCCTCTAGGTGGAAATCTATATCCTCCAACAATATTTACAAATGGTCCCCTCGGTATGGGGACATTTGACCAAGTAGGTTACCCCCATTCGGTATACATATTTCTAGGGTAGGGCATTATAGGATAAATACCCCCTGACGTTGTAGGTTGATGATTTTGATTGGATACACGTGGTTGATTTAATGGGTAGGTATAACCCCATGAGGGTTGAATAACGATAGGTTGAACCCATGAGGGTTTTCCCATACCGGAATAGGGGATAACCACGTTGGTATTCATGGATGTTATACTAACTACCCATTGTGCTACAACAATATTTTTCCCTATACTAGAAACGGTTCCCCTAGTTGGTAAAACAACTTGGGTTGGGGTTTGACCCCCTATTGGGAAAAACATTAAAAAAATTATAACATATATCTAAAGATTTAATTGTCAACCTAGAGAGAGCGTATACTTGTGAGGTATAGACAAAATTATGCAGGGGCAGAGTATTGCTAACCTATTCTACAAGTTAAATTGAATCTAAGTTATGAAAATAGGAAATTGTATAAAAGTAAATCTAATTGCAGAAAACATGAAATTGCATAAATTAACTTGATAATGAAAGACTGAAATTGCATGAAATAAACCGATTGAAAATAATCAACATTAACTTGTGAGCTCACATAAAATTAACATAACTAATTCATAACCAAGACATCACTGAAAATCTATATTAACAATTCATAAGAAAGAAATTGCTGAAAATCTATATTAACATGGGAGAGTAACAGGATTTGCATCAAAGCATAATCTCTATTACATAACAATCAAAATCCATTCTAAGACTAACTCTAAACTATTCTCTACTTCCAAACCACTAGAGAGGCCTCTAACCAAAATGAGGAGAGAGCCCTCTTATTTATACATGAATTCAAGATAACTAATCATAATTACACATCCACTATTCTCTCAACTTATCCCTCAAAATCCTCAACAAATCTACAACTCATCCCTTCAAATCCTCAACAAATATACAACTCATCCCTTCAAATCCTCCATGATATCTTGGATAAGATATTCCATCTCCACATTTCCATGTTCTTCTCCTTGAAATTAGCCCATATCTTTAGGATGAAATTCGAATTTGAGGCTAGGTGGTCACTTTTGAGCTTGTTAAAGACTTCAAATACACCTGTAAGCATCACCAAACTCATACAAATTTAAAGTATAATGAAAATATGTTATTTTTCTCAATAATTAACCACAAATTCACTCAAAATACTCAAAAATAAATGATTTGGAAAATAACAAGGTAACCCATATTTAGTCATGAAAATGATGGATATTAATGGTTTTATGGAAGGATAAAATAGGAATAAGGTGATAAATGGTATGTGAAAGATGAATAAAATGTGGTATTTTTGTGGCTCAACATTCCCCCCCAACTTGATTGGTTGCATGTCCTCATGCAACTATGCATTGATTCTGTTTAAAAATTTTAGATTTGTAGCTGAGGCTTTACATGATGATGGTATGTATCAGTAAATCATTCTAGGATTTGAAATGCATGAGTGGCAGCAATTTTCCTTATGGTTGGGTCTTGTGTGACAACCACAAGTGTAACAAATGTTGGTTCTTGTGTTAACAAAATTCACTTGTTTTACTTGTATTTTTTCTGCCATACATAAGATTTAAAAGTATACATGCATTAGAAATGATGAACCATCAATGCATATTAGAAAGCATTTTCTTCATATTTATGAATCATGCCAATATATATAGCATAGTTTGGGAAAAACATGTTGATTAAGGGTAAATGAGATGATGAATATGTAAAATGGTAATGAATAGTACCCCCCCCCCCCCCCCCCCCCCCCCAACTTAAGATGTATTAGGTTTATGAACAGGAGAAAGGAAATGTAACATGGTGAGGGAATTTTCTAAATTCGTTCATTTTCTAGCATGTAAGGAACTACATGATTAAATATTAGAAACCAACATACCTCCACTTACCCAAAAAGTTGATGAACTATGCAATAGGAATGTGGCTCCTGCAGCTGGATCATAGAATGTGAAGTGAAGGAACTCAAATGCTGTTTGGTTGGATGAAGTAAAAGATGAGAGCTGAAAGTAGAACTGTGGTACTCTCATATGGCTGGATAGTATGCTGCTGTAAAACTGTTGATGGTGTCATGAAAATTATATAGTCTTCACCTGCTACAAAACTTGATGGTACAATTCTTACCATGCGAATAAATGTGTCAATGTCGAACATGAAAAGAATTCATTGGATTACCGACCATTGATGAATGTCGGTAACCAATGCGAGGAAATATCACCATTGATGTCAATGAGTGCCAAGGTACCTAATTACATTGTCCAAAGTGGGAATAGATGAGCTAATGTTGAGCCACTTGCAAGCTCTAATGATCAAGAGACATTGATGTATTCCCATGATTGTCAGCGAGAGACTTGCCATTAAGGAATGCAAGCCTCAAGGTACTAAAAATGAACTCTAGTCTCTATCCTAGATAAGGTGTTGAGGTCGACGAGGCAAGACTTGTTGAAAGGCGGGACTTAAGAAATCCCACATCAGTCAAAACGAGTTGTACATAATGAGTGGTATGACTATAGATGAAAGATATGAGGGTCAAACATTTTTTATGGAAGGAATAACAAAGAAATGTAGTCATGGAAAGGAAGCTGAATCATTAGAGGAATTTTGGGGTCTAAAATGGGCCTCCTAAGGAAAATAATAAAATAATAGTTAAAATAATAAAATAATATTGATTAATGTTGGAGGAAGAAAGAAAAAAACTACTTTTTGTGTTCGTATTTTTGACATATCTCCCTGTGTTTTTACTCAAATTTCGATCGGGAGAGCTCGTTGGATGCGAAATTTGATTCCGCATCCAATGAGTACCCATAATGCATACTTTTGATGGACCCCACTACCCCAAAAACAAGAAATACCTGAAAAAATGTGATGATGACATCATCATCACGTTTTTTCAGGTATTTCTTGTTTTTGGGGTAGCAGGGTCCGTCAAAAGTATGCAGTGTGGGTACTCGTTGGATGTGGAATCAAATTCAGCATCCAACGAGCTCTCCCGATCAAAATTTGAGTAAAAACACAATGAGATATGTCGAAAATACGAACAAAAAAAGTAGTTTTTTTTAATGACAAATATGTCAATTCAACCATTATGGTTGACTTATTTTACTGAAATTCTATTGGTTCTTGAATTCCAACTCACAAAAACTTATTTTGGCACGTTTTCTTATAAGGCCCATTTTAGACCCCAAATTTCCTCTAATGGGTTTTATTCATAAAGAAAAATATGAATTGAAAATGAGGAAAATGTGTGTGACTCAGAAATGTAGACATGCGGGAAATCATGATGTACAAGGTAGTGAAAAAGTAGACTCTAACATTGATGGCGAAATGACATGGCATAATTGGTTTCTGAAAGGATTCTTTGTGGCAACAATATGTCATGACATACATAGTGGAAATTCAACTTCTTCAAGATTTCAATGGAACATTTTTCTGAAAATTTTCTGTGATATTGAAAATAACTTCTGCTCGCCATTAGTTCATTTTTAAATATGCAAAAATATTAGCATTTTCTTGCAACCAACTTGTGAGAGCATTGAAAATACATGAAAACATGTGCTTAATAAACCATGTCAAAGAGAATAAATAAAATGTTTTTATACCTGAAAGTAGCAAGGCATATTAAGCAATCTTTCTTGTCAAAACCTATTTTTTTGGTGACTTGTAGAAACAAGTTAGCTCAACAAACATAAAATTTGATCAAGTTCATTTTTTATTTTATGATTTTGTTTGTTACCTAATACTTTTTATTTATTTATATGTTTTGTTTTTAATTCTTTTATTTTTATTTTTGTAATGTTATCATAACCATTTTATTATTATTTCTGAAGTTTTTTTTGTTTATATATTTTTTAAATTTGATTTATTTACAAAATTTCTTTTTATGTGCTTTTGTATATAGATACTAATGTAATATTTTACATCATAATGTGTCTTTATGTAATGATTGCGCAATAGGGGGAGAGAGGGTCGACCCTTTCAGTGGTTGACCCCTCTAAAAGCAGACTGTCTTAATGATCTGGAATAGAAAATAGTATGCAAACAAGTGACAGGTTTGGTAGTTTGAAACAAACACCTAATATGAAAGAAATGCAACTTGATATATAATTTGTTATTGCATAATCATTTGCAGGCATGATTTATTTTGAAACAAACACCTACCTCCCCCAGACGAAAGATGTTCTAGGTCTCACTATGCAAAAATAAAAATTAAGAAGAACGCTTCGCTGCGACAACAGCTACCTTCGATTTTAAAGACGTATAGTAATTTATTTTATGTTTACTATCTTTATAATATTTTTATATTTTTTATATTTACAATTTTTTTATGTTTTGTCTAAAATAAATTTATCGTTTTAAGATACACATATATATACTAATGAAATTTTATAATGATTTTATGTTTTTATTTTATTTTTTATAATAAAACAAAGGAAAATTTTTATAATGTGTTTTTTTTTAATCTATTTGAACAGTGCTAGTAAATGTATGTTAAAAATGAAATCCCACAGATAAATTAACCATATAAAAGGATAAAAATAATAAATTAACTTAACAATTTGGGAGATAAAAATAATAAAGAATTTAACAACTTTTGCAGGAAAAAAAAAAAAAAAAAAAAAAAAAAAAAAAAAAAAAAAAACTTTGATTGCCATAAAGGATTAGCACAACTTTTATGAATTTGTCATATTATTATGTCTATCTGATTGATATTAAGAAAATAATTTTCTCCATTGCCATAATTGTTATAAAATATTATTGTTTATTATTTATAATAAATAAGCAAAATTAACACCTACCTTTTATGCTAGTTAATATTTACCTCATATTAATTGGTTAATCAATCATACATTTAGTAGAAATTAATAAAATTAATATTACAAATTTACAACTAAAAGTAAAAATACTATAACTATAATCATTAAATACATTTATATTAACTTATGTACTTTACATTCAAGAGATTATAGAGTTTATCAATTAAATGCATTTATATTAAATTTTATACTTTATATTATAAGATATAGATATATTATAGATATTTATATCTCATAAATTTGATACCTTTAAATAAAAAACTTTATTACTATAAATATGCTAAATAGTTTAAATCTGAAAGAGGATAATCTTTTAAGAAATCTGAAACTGAAAAAAAATAGATTAATATTTAAAATAAACCAAAATCAAGCTTGTTTAAATTATACCTTGTTCTTTTTGGAAGCAAATGCACTCTATTATTAATAGATCTGGAACTTTTTCTGATTGTGTTTGTACATAATCGTATGTTTGATCATTTATTCATGGAGTTGGAAAGATAGTTGCATTCGACATGTTGATGAAAACACAGTTCAAGAAATATGCTTGAGGCTTCAGAACGTTGAGTGTGATTAACTAGAATTGTAGCACAAGTGGGTTGCTCTTCCCCAGGATTAGGAATCAGAATATCAGATCAGCCAGCCAGCCAGATAGTGTCTCACCAAGTACACTTCATAGCACCTTTGCTAGGTTTTGGCTTTCATATATTTTCAAGGGTTTAAACTTAATGCCAACTAAAATATGATAATTGGTTCAGGCTTCTGCTTTGTCGTGGTCCAAGGATAAGAAGAGGCATAGACTGATTTAGGCATCATAAATACATTAATATATTTGAAACTTTGTATCTGTAATTATTATGGGAGTGACCAAAACACAAGTGAGGGTAATGAAAACGTAAGCCGGCTCTTGGCCATATTTGCATCATCAATCGTAGGTTGAACTCAAAGAAGACGTAGAAACATCAAAAAATTGTAGGACAACAAAACTTGCAAAGGATCGAATCCCTATTCAAACTGCCTGCTCAATATATTACTCAGATACAAGTAAAATTTTGTGAACAATGAACAAGAGCGCGCGCGAGTCACTATTATTGGAATGAGGATGTATAACAAAAACGTGAAAAAATAAATTCATAACATCCCGCAGTCTTAGGGCTATGCGTCTAATTTCAAATTTTAGAATGGGTTGGTTTTAAATTGACCAGCTCAAAAACTCACGGAGTCTATTTTTCAAATGGGTAGGCTATTCTGTCATTTTGCATAGGTTATCATACCATGAATACACTTTCTCTAAGGTGATTTGCAGTATTCTCATCGATTTTGATATATGAGATGATCATATTCGATATCATTATTGGGGACACTTTTATTTTATATGAGATATTAATAAAATTAATGCGAGGGAGCTTACGAATAAAAAACAAGGAATAGTTTACACTGCAAATTCGGGAAGAAGCAAATAAAAGTGGTCTATTGTGATATTTAACACTTATCATACCATCATATAAAATATGCACTGATGGATGTACATGCAACCTATATGCACTAATTCACATATATGCAAGTAACCTTTTATATGCACAAATTCAACCTACATAAAAGTGCATATAAAAGGGACTCTGGTGTAAAATATTAAAGGGACTATTAATAATTATTCTATTGAGCACCCATGGAGCTTTATGAAAGCTGGTATGTGCTCAACCTCTCCTAACAAGAAATAGCACATATCCGACTTATCTTCATAGTCGCTCTGGAGAGAGATGGGATTGAAGGAACCCATTGATGAATATGCTTGTTTAAGGCTGGTATTCGGCGGTAGTACTTCGAAACCTCTCCTAACACGAACACACTATTCTTAACAGCATCAGACCAAATAACATTCCCCTCATGAATATGATTAAAGGAAATATACTTGCTTGATTAAATCCTGGAGGAGAAGAATTTGCACTGTGGCCTGGCAACATGAGACTCGCAACGTTGTAGATGCGTTATACTAATAAAAAACTAACAGTCCTCCCAAAAAGCAGATATTTGAAGATCATACCCTGAAAATGGTGTTAAACTCTGTTTGGTTGCCACGCTGGGTGTAAATGAAAAATAGAATTGTGTTGTAAAAGATACGCGCAGTGCATGTAGCATGGAAGCTTCAGTTCAACACAGATCTGGTTGGTTACCCCTATGACTCGAGATTTTTTATTGATGGAGCCCAGAAATCTTGCAGGATTAGCTATAGTGGATGTAACTGCCAGTGCAACGAACCAAGCATTATCTCTAAAATTAGATTAGATCCGTTGAAATCTAATCTACCTGCCTCACGTTCATTGAATTGATATGCATCCCTAATCTAAAGGATAGCGGTGTAGCACACAACCTTCCTTCCTCATCTACCAAGATTTATTAGAGCGATAACAGTTGGATTAATTGTGGTATCGTTCTTCACACTGAGCAAGATGAATCATATGGTAATTTTACTTTTATCATGGCTATGAGAGCAAGTTTAGATTTCTTCATAAAATTAACGATATTTGATGACGTGGTTGACTCGTGAACAAGTAGAGAATTAGAGGATAATGAGTGGCAGAATCTTCCCTTCAAACTCATAGTATTTCATAACAATATGATCTCATTGATCTAAATTCACCGATCTGATGATGAGCGGTGTTGGATTGGTAATTTTTAGTTTGCAAGAGTTTATTTTGTTGTGTCTATTGCAGGTTAAAGTGTAGAAGGACGAATGCACAGATCGAAAACTTGGGGGGCAACGGATGGTGAACAATAAAATTGCGGCCATCAATGGTGAACAAATTTGCAGGCTCACAAATCCAAGAAATCTCGTTTGTATATTTGTTTAGATTGTAGGTTTCGTATGATAGACTATTTGCAGGTTTCATATGATAGAATATTTACAGATTTCATATGGAGGGTTGAACATTCTATTTTATTTATTTTATAAATTTTCAACTTATTTTTCTTTCTAATATAAATATTAATGTTTAGAACATGCATTGTTTTAATATATATATATAATGTTTATTATTTTATTTAAAAGTTTCTTTTTTTAATTATATATTAATGTTCATTTGTTAATGTTTGCAGGTATGGTGAAAAGATACAGGGTTTTGGGAAGTATATATATATATATAATTTTATGTGTTTATTTATTTTTTAATTTATTAGTTTTTCACATGTTTTTGCAGGTTTTCTTAGACATCAAAGGATTAATAATTTATTTATTTATTTATTTTTATTTGCATAGAAGACGCACAAAAAAGCAAAAACTAGAATTATAAAACTTATATTTAAAAGAAAATAAGTCTTAATTTATATTTTAAGTCTTAATTTTTTCAATTCTATCAAAACCAAAAAGTTATTTAAAAATAAAGTTTCTTTTAAAGTTTTTTATTTTTATTTTTTATTTTTACATGAAATCTAAAATTAAAGCTTTTATTTATAAATTATTCGTAAGAATCCTTAAAAAAAAAACTTAAAACTAAAACTAGAAATTAATGAAACAAACAAATATTTTTGTGTTGTTTTTATTTATTTATTTTTATTTCAAATTGTTTTCACTACAATTTTTTTTGCAAGACTAAAAATCATCAAAATTAAAAATGAATTTTTTTTAAACAAAACTCAAAAAGTAACAATAAAATAAAAACTAAATCCTATCTACTCTATTCTAATTAAACATTTAAAATTAATTATGTGTAGTGAAATTTCCAGTGGAACCATACATGTAAAAGCAGTAAATGAAATCTAATATATTCAAAAATATGTGAAATTAGGTATTGTAAATATAAATTAACAAAGTAAAAACAAATCAAAACTAATCTAACCTAATACTTACTTGGAACACTCCTTCTCCTTATGTTCTCTCCCATCCTACGCAAATGATCAATATTTTGTTGAATTGGTTCGAGGATTTCTTGAGTCAGGGTGAATCTAGTTTCTCATGGGGGGGTAACATAAGGTATGATAGTTAACTAAGTAATAATAATTTTCCTATATCCATCGATATCGCTTAAGAGGAGGAGTGCTGGGTGCGCACGTTAGAGGAGACAGGGCTTCCAGGCAGCTGCTATGGCCGCCCCAAGGGGCAGGGATCCCTCTCCCCCCCCATCTGCAGAGCTGGACGCCTTCAGGAGGTTGGTCGCCAGCGGTGGAAAGAGGAAAACCTCAACCACAGTGCCGAAATTCATAAAAAACTGGAGGAAATCCCGGAAATAGCATTGCCAGAGACAACATCGGTAAAAATTGCTCTCGCTTTGTCCGAAAGAGGTCTGGTCGGGCAGTTCATGGGGCTTTGGCCCTCGACAAAAACCACTGATGATTGGATCCAGAGGAACTGGAAGCCCCATCTCAAGCAAGGAGTCACCTGCTACCCCCTGAGTAGCGGCTACTTCCTTTTCGAATTCAGAAACGGCCCATACTTCATGGGAAACCAGGGTCTGTACCTGAATCGCTGGACGCCGGATTTCGATCCCACGATAGATCTGCCCAAGGAAGTGCCGGTATGGGTCAGGCTCCCCAACCTGCCGATACATTGCTGGAATTACAAATCGCTGCAAATGATAGGAAATGGCATCGGGAAGTTCGTGGACAAGGCAGACAATAAGGAAATCTACAACTGTGCAAGGATATGTGTAGAAGTTGACCTAGAGGCAGGCCTACCGGAAGCAGTGAAACTGATGGTGGGCACCTGGTCTCATTACCAGAAAGTGGACTATGAACACCTCCCCTTCAAATGCAGAGCCTGTCAAGAACACGGGCACTTCCAGCGGAACTGTCCAAAGATCCAAACCCTAGAGAAGGATGAAGCTGAGGGCTGGCAGAAGGTCAAGAAAAGCAAAGCGAGACCAAAACCAAAAGATCCTAGAAGCACCCAAGGGAAAGATCAGCCTCATGTAAACCCAAATCCAATGAAAGAAGTCGAATCAACCTCAAAGGAACCGGGGAAGGAAACCATTGAGATAGCCTCCCAAACTACGCCCCCCCCAGAAGATCCGGCGAAGGATAAGCGCAACTCTCCAGTGAAAGAATCTCTGAAATCAGATTATGAGCACATCAGCATAGGCTTAGATCCAGGATGCTCAGATCCAGGAGCTGACTCAAATGATGGGGCTACAGGGACCAGCAGCTCAATTGGATCCCCTGAAAAGAATCCAAGAGGAAGGAAGCCAGATCGGAAAAAAAGGGAGGAGAAATCTTACAGGGATGTCACAGAAGGGGTTCAGCATACCATCCCGAACATGATAGAAACCAGATCTACTAAGAAAGGCAGGGCTCCGAAAGGAGCCACCCCACCCCTCTTTTGACCCTAATGCAGTTTGTCTCCTAGAATTGCAGAGGACTGGGAAGTAAACCGAAATAAGAAGCAATCAAAGATATTGTCAAAATGAACTCCCCAGAGATACTTCTGATCTAGGAGACGAAGATGAAGGATCCTGAGACCATCCAGGCTAGCAAAAAATTCTGGAAAAAAGGTGACGGAAGAGCTGTAAGCACTAGGGGAGCCTCAGGAGGTCTGGCCACCTTCTGGAACTCCAGCAAGCTAGATCTGCTAGAAGACTTCAGCAACACTCATTGGCTTTTCACAAAATTTCTGCATAGAGACTTGGGGCTCCAGATTAGCCTCTTCAACATCTACGCCCCTGTCCTTCTCTCTGAAAAAAAAGAGTGTTGGGAAATGTTGAATTCCTTCCTTTCCACCAACCAACATGACAACCTTGTTCTTGCAGGAGATTTGAACGTTACTCTCGCTCTCTCAGAGAAAAAAGGAGGTTCCCCGGTTAGAGATCCAGCCTGGGAGTGGGTTGAAGACATCATGATGGACTGGGGACTAGAGGACATCAAGCCCAGCAAAGGAAAATTCACTTGGACCAACAAAAGAGTGGGACCAGGACATATAGTTGCTCGCCTCGATCGCTTTCTTGTTCATTCATCCTTCCTGACTTTAGGTCTCTTCGCAAATTCTGAAATTCTCCAGTCCTGCACTTCAAATCATAAGCCGATCTCCCTCTCTCTGAACCAGGGAGAAAAATTGGGTCCCATCCCCTTCCGTTTCAGTCCCTTATGGGTATCCATGGAAGGATTCAACAATGTAGTCACGGAAACATGGAAAAATCCTGTCACTGGTTCTCCGTTCTATATATGGGAAGAAAAATTGAGACGGCTTAAAGATGCACTAAAACGATGGGCCAAAATACAACCATCCCCAATTGCTGAAAGGAAAAAAGCCCAGAGCGAGCTAGGCATTCACCAGTTGATTATGGAAGACGCCTCTATCACGCCGGAGATGCTCCCCACTGAAAACGAGCTGCAAAAAGCCCTGTACAAGGCGCTGAGGAAAGAAGAAAATTACTGGAGAATAAAGGCTCGCTGCCATTGGCTCAAGGACGGAGACAAAAATACCTCTTTCTTCCACAAGCATGCAGAAGCCAGAAAGAATTACAACACCATAAGAGAAATTCATCACCAAGGTCAAAATCTCATTAAATTGGAAGAAATCAAGAACGCAGCCCATTCCTTTTACAAATATCTCTTCATAGGTAATTTAGACGACCCCCCAAGTATGGATCACTACCCTCTGAACGTGATCCCTACGCTGATCAAAGATGATGAAAACAAAATGATGAATGCTCCAATTACAGCTGAGGAAATTTACCAAGCTCTCAGTGGAATGAACCCCGACAAAGCGCCAGGGCCTGATGGGTTCTCAGCCAGTTTCTACATAACATGTTGGAATATCATTCAAAAGGATCTGGAAAAAATGGTCCGGAAATCTCAAAATTGCAGAAAAATTGGTGGGAGTACAAACTCCTCATTCTTGGCTCTAATCCCCAAAGAGAAAGGGGCGCAAGATTTATCCAGATATAGGCCCATCTCGCTGTGCAATACAGGGTATAAAATCATCACAAAATTCATAGCCAACAGACTCAAAAACATGCTGCCCAGGATCATCCCGGAAAACCAAGGCGGCTTCATCCAGAACAGACAAATTCAGGACAACATAATTCTCATTCAAGAGGCCATTCATTCAAGCTGCCAAAGGAAGGAAAAAGGTATGTTAGTCAAACTGGACCTAGCAAACGCCTTAGATAAAGTAAGTCTAAAATTTATCTTTGCTGTTATGATCAAAATGGGCTTTCATCCCCATATAATAACCTGGATAAGTGCTTGAATTTCGGGACCCTAGATAGCCCCATTAGTAAATGGGAGGCCGGAAAAATTCTTCCAAGCCTCTAGGGGACTAAGGCAGGGCTGCCTACTATCCCCCTTGCTCTATGTCATTCAAGCCTCAGTCTTAAGCTTCCAGCTAGACAAGAATCTCCAGCAGCGACCTCTGACAGGGCTCTCAATTTCCGCCAGAGTAAAGAGAATTAATCATGCCCAATTTGCAGACGATACCCTCCTCCTGGGCCAGGCTAATCTTTCCACAGTAAGATCCTTCAAAAGGTAGCTGGATGCTTATAAGGAAGCCTCAGGAAGTGAAAACAGCCTGAGGAAAAGCAAAATATTTGGCTGGAACTGCCCTCCCATAGAAATGACTGAGATCTCTAGAGCACTGGAAATGGAAGGAACAACATCTCGGGACTCCATAAAATACCTCGGAATCCCGCTTGTGAAAGCAGCCCCCAAAAAGAACATTTGGATGCCCCTGGTGGACAAGATGAAAGCAAAAATATTGACTTGGGGGGCTCCTTGGCTAAACAAAGCAGGCAAAATAATATTAATAAATTCGGTGCTGACCGCCCTTCTGGTATATCAGGCCTCGATTCTTTTAGCCCCTAGAGGAATTGTGAAGGAAATTGACAATCTTCTGAAAAAATTTCTTTGGGAAGGGGGAAGAAACAACGAAAGGAAAATGCATCTTGTCAGCTGGAACAAGGTCAAAGCTCCAAAACAGGAAGGGGGGCTGCAAATTCGAGATATGGCCACTCAGAATTTGGCCATGGGAGGAAAGCTCCTTTAGAAAATGATAAGAGGAAAACAATCTTGGAGCTCCAAAGCTCTTCGAACTAAATATTTCAGAAGCCACAAAGAGCGGTGCCTGGACCGCCCTCCCAGGACTCGAAAAGGATCCCCTATTTTCTCCCTATGCCTCAGCTCCCTCGAAAAGTTCACCTCCTTACTCACCTGGATTCCGGGAAATGGAACAAGAATAAAGTTATGGGAAGACTCCATACTAGGGCAGCCCCCTCTCAGTGTAATGGGGGGTTTGGAGAATATCAAAATATGGCTCCATTCAAATCAAAAAGCTACCCTTTGGGACTTATCTCGTTGGGGCCAGGACAACTCATGGATCAGCTGGGAACTGGGGGATGTCCCACATGCCCTCGAAGCTGAAGCCTGCTCCCTTTTAGATTCCCTTCAAGGCCTCTCTCCCATTTCGGCGACTTGGAAAGATAAAAGAGGATGGGGCTCCTCCTCGGGCCTCTATTCTGCTGCTGCTGGTTACAAAGCCTTTAAAGCCATCCCGTGGGCTGCCCCGGACCCTGCTGTTTGGAGAACTCTTTGGCTGTACCCCTCCCTCCCCAAAATAGACATTTTCTGCTGGTCCCTTCTACATGACAGCATTCTTACCTGGGACACTCTTCTCAAAAGAGGATGGGAAGGGCCTTCAAGATGCCCTTTGTGCGCCAGTCATGAAGAAACTTCGACCCATCTGTTCCTCAAGTGCTCCTTTGCCTTAGAAGTCCAGAACTCTCTCCTTGCTCAGCTTAATCTGGTTCTTCCCTCCACCATCGCCTTATTGTTCACCTCCTGGACCAACTATGCTCCTTTTCCCTTAGCCAATCTGAAGCTTATCAAGATGTGTTGGATGTGGTTACCAAAAATACTCTGCTGGAAAGTGTGGCTGGAACGCAACAATAGAATATTTAGGGACATGACAGCCACCCCTGCCCAAGTGGCCAATAAAGTAAAGGCGCTGGCAGGAGAGTTGGTAGCCTCCAATGCAGATATCTCCAATGAAAACACCCCGGACAGACAGGATTACAGCTGGTTTCAAGAGATTGATCCTTCCCTTCTCTCAAGGACTAAGACTGTCTCGAAACACTACTCGTCGTGGGAAATCAGGCTCGAGGAGAAAGAGTTTATAAAATGGAGAGCAGCCCTGAACGAGCACATTCTCCACGTGGACGGGGCCTCGAAAGGGAACCCTGGGCCGGCAGGAAGTGGAGGAGTCCTGCTAGACTATACCGGGAAAATGGTCATAAACTTCTCTTGGGGGCTGGGCCAAAGAACCAATAACACCGCTGAAATCCTCGCCATTTGGCAAGGACTGAAGCAAGCAATAAGGCTTTCCATAAAAAAGCTGGTCATAATTGGAGATTCAAGAATTATTATTCAGGCTCTCATAAAGAAAAATGCCCCCAACAGTATGGAATTGGCCCACTACCATTGGAAAATAATAAACCAAATGAAAACGTTTGAAGAAGTAAAATTCTATCATGTACTCCGAAATCTCAATCATCTCGCAGATCAGGAAGCAAACAATGGAGTCGAGCTGAACAAAGGAGTCCTGAAGATAAATGGAATTGAAAAAAATGAGCCCATCCCTTAGTGGAACTGCTGGGATGTTCACTAGATCAGTCCAGAACGTAATTTCGACCAAAGCACTGTCAGTAAGGCAAGCCTGGAGACATCAAGCTCATGTGAAAGTTCCCAGGCACTGGAAGTATAAGCTGTTTCAGCTCTCAGTCATTCCTAAGTGAAGGCTGAGGCTCCAGAGGGACATGGTGTGCAACAGAGCATGTGTCAAAAGATATGAACCTATATCAGGCAGCTCTTTCCAGCCTTTTTTTCCAACTCTGCCATTTGTCTAGCATTGGGGAAATGGTTTTGGATTCTGGCTGGATAATTTTCAGCGCTGGTGGCCCTTCTGGTTCTTGGTAAAGCTTCCAGCCTTCGACCTGTTTGGATTAGATTTATTTCTATTTTAATGGATATATTTGCCTCCTTCGATTCCACCCAGTGTTCATTATGCCTAGCAAGGCTCTCGTGGAGTCCCATTTCCAGCATCTGAAGCTCTATTTTGATTGAGAAGGTTAAGTAAAATCTAGTGTTTGAGGACTGTCTCTTAGAATTTCGATGGGCAGCCTTCAGCTTGCGCCCAGGTATGTCAGTATGACAGAGGGAAAGGTGCAACACAGTCAGATTGCTGATCTCTTCCCCATCTATGGAACACTAGCTATGCTTGTTGCCTCCACATTGTCTAAAACGCTTCTTGATGCTCTCTGTCCTTTTAGCAAAAATCAGAATGTTGGTTAAAGGAGTTTGGCTTTGCCTGAAAATTTGGTCTACATGTATAAGTTGACTTAGAATCTTTGATTGTAAAGCCTCTGGCAGCTGATTTGCCAGGAAAACAATTCAAAAGACCATAACCGTTTCAATAAAAAAAAAAAAAAACATAAGGTATGATAGTGGCTTCATATTCAAAAATGTATTGTACCAAAGAAGTATCCTAGAAAGGACCAGTTGGACCAAATTACGATGCCACAGTATCATCTGATGGGTGGGAAAATGCCCAGTCTTGTGCACCAAGCTGACCTTTCGTTCGAAAATGAGAGGTAGTGTTTTTTGTAGAAGGTTGTTAAACTACAACAGGATTTTCAAAGTAAGATATTTCTTCCCCATATTCAGTAACCAAGACTCCTTGTACATGTGAATCAGCCGTAGCCGGTTGGTCTATGGTCTGATGGGTGGGCATTAGAGGAAATTTGGGGTCTAAAATGGGCCTTATAATAAAACATGCCAAAATAAGTTTTTGTGAGTTGGAATTCAAGAACCAATAGAATTTCAATAAAATTAGTCAACCATAATGGTTGAATTGACATATTTGTTATAAAAAAAAACTACTTTTTTTGTTCGTATTTTCGACATATCTCATTGTATTTTTACTCCAATTTCAATTGGGAGAGCTCGTTGGATGTGGAATTTGATTCTTCATCCAACGAGTACCCACACTGCATACTTTTGATGGGCCCCGCTACCCCAAAAACAAGAAATACCTGAAAAAACATGATGATGGCGTCATCATCACATTTTTTCAGGTATTTCTTGTTTTTGGGGTAGCACGGTCCATAAAAAGTAAGCAGTGTGGGTACTCGTTGGATGCAGAATCTAATTCCGCATCCAACGATCTCTCTCGATCGAAATTTGAGTAAAATCACAGGGAGATATGTCGAAAATACGAACACAAAAAGTAGTTTTTTTCTTTCTTCCTCCAAAATTAATCAATATTATTTTATTATTTTAACTATTATTTTATTATTTTAACTATTATTTTATTATTTTAACTATTATTTTATTATTTTCCTTAGGAGGTCCATTTTAGACCCCAAAATTCCTCTAATGAAAACACCCAGTCTTGTGCACCAAGTTGACCTTTATTTCGAAAATGAAAGGTAGTGTTTTTTGCAAAAGGTTGTTGAACTACAATAGGATTTTCAAAGTATTATATTTCTTCCCCATATTTAGTAACCAAGACTCCTTCTACATGTGAATCAGCCATAGTCAGTTGGTCTATGGTCTCTCCTTCACTTTCTTCCACAACAGGAGGAATGCTCGGTGGTAAACCCTACAACTTGCAATATGGTCTCATAGGTAACTCAGCTAGGGTGGTGGAAAAAGAATTCTACTCTAAATTTTTATATAAGGAAGAGCTCACACACAAAAAATCCTATGCAATATAAGGTCACAAGGAAACTTAAGTGATAGGCAGGGCTGATAAAATTCGGTTCCTTACTAGGACTGTCCAGTTGCCACAAATCAGGATATACCACAGGGTCCAATAGTAATAACACGACAAGGTGGATTGGGACCGAACCCTTTCTTGAATACTCGACTACTTGGATGACACATGCATAGTAGCTTCCCATTTATTGTTCTCAGTGTATTGCTCCAACAAGACAACCAAAAGGATATTCGTAGTTGGTTTGGGTTTCTTAGAGGGGTATCTTGATATACACAAGGTACGTGGGAGCTCAAAATCCATATTAGTGATGTCTGATGCACAATCTTTTGAAAGGGGCCTTTTGATACACTACTGAGTACGTGAAGAAATTTTCGATATACCTTAAAGGTATGTGAAAAGTTGTTATGTATACCAGTTGGTACGTGGAAGAACCATGCAATCCCAGGGATGTAGTGCAAGCTAGTAACGAAAAATCCTATTTTTATAGATGTTGGAACACATATTCTAACCTACCACTCAAATTACTAAAATTTTTAACCTAAGTTACTGTTGATTTTATCTTGATGGTTAGTGAATATTTCATAAATGTGGATCAAAATGCAATATTAATATCTAGATGCAATGCAACTTCTCGCTTTGATGAACACTACCTAGAGTAAGGGAAAGAGTTTTTATTTTTCCAAGAAAAAGTACTATGCAACTTTCAGTAATTTCACCCTCAATATTTTTAAGAAATCTCTAAAACATACAAATTTTTTGAACACTAAGCCTAGAAGTATTTGAAATGAAAGGGAAATAAAAGATTATAACATCTAAATGCCTATACTTTCTTAACAAAACACACAAATAAATCTTTTAATCACTCAAGTGAACCAAAAGCGATCAAAGAAAACAAGTAGACTTTTTTTTTCGTTTTTGATATAATTTGAAAAAGAAAAAGTCTAAAAGTGAACACCTAATCGAATGCAAGAAAACTACGAACTTTCTTTCCTAAAGATCTAAGGTCATTTTCAGACGATCAAGAAACAAACTATGGACCCAAACTTAAATTCACAGAATTTTTTTTAACTCTGAAGTGTTGGTTGTGGAGTTCCTACTTGGTTTCTATTGGCCTTCAAGGATGAAGGTGAAAAGAAGAAATTTTCCAAGTCCAAGGTCTAGAGCATAGTCCAACAAGTGCAGTAGAGGTGGAGTTGTTGTGATGAATCTCCAAGTGGGAGATTGTTGGTTGTGGAGCCTAATCTTCTAGATCTAGAGATACTATTCAGTTGTTATTGTAACCCAGGAGTACTGTACACTCATTCCCCTTCCTTGGAGTTTGAGGGCGGAGCCCCCGAGAAATTATTTTTTGGGATGTGTGTTGGCCAACAGTATTGCGAACCCATGGTATTGGGTTAACCCTAGAATTTTCCCATTGTATTTCCCCTATAAAAGAAGGCATTGTAACATGACTGTGTATGGTATTGTATTGTATTGGAAGAGAGACTGTGAGAGCATGAAGAGGAAGTGCATCGGTTTTCCTGTAGGGTGTATCCCTTCATCTTTCTGTACTATAATAAAAGGACTGGCAATTTCTTTGTGGACATAGCCCATCGTTTGGGTGAACCACATTATATCTGTGTCTCTCTCGAATGTTTTAATGTCTTTTGCATCTTGTTTATTGTTTTAACTATATATCTGTTATTGCTCTGCGGTCCTGTTTTCTAACATGAAGATTCCTACCAACAAGATTTTTGAGATCTGAACTCAAAGAGGAATATTAGGCTAACACACTATCAGACTTGACAATGAGAAAAAATGCAAATCGACAACAGACCAAAGAGGAACAAAAAAGTTTCAAGGACAAACCTCAAAGCAGGAAATGGCCTACCTCGACACACAATGAAGGCTGCACTCTTCTTATACATGAAATCCTTGGTAAGATGGATAATTGAGTGACTTCAATAAATAAGGGGATGCTTTAACTAGGAGGGGGAGTGCAGTAAGGAAGCAATAAATTAAATAAATGTTTTGTGAGATATTCATGTTATGTGTTGGTAAGGATTAATAAGGAATTATATGTTTGGGTGTGTTAGAGAATATAATGAGATGAATCTTTCCTATAGTATCCTTGTGGAGTAGATATACATTCATATAGATAAGTGTTGAGATGATTTTCATACTTTATCATGTATATGCACTTCAATTAAGAATTTGTGATTCGTATGGATGGAATAATTGTTGCATAGAAATGGTTATTATATACATGTTTACCTTGATGATTATCATATGTATAAGATAACATGCTAGGGTCTTGGAAAAATCTCAAGGTAGTGAAAGGAATGGTCAGTGAACATTTTTCATGGTCCATGATAGTCGATAAATTCTCGCTACAAAGGAGAAGACTACACTTTAAATGTAGCCAAAGGATAGAGACATGTAGACATGGTCCCATTGGTAGAAATAAATGTCACCTAATATGCTTTTAATAAAAGGGTTTGGGGAATGCAGTACCCCTATTTTAATCCTTAATTATAATTTAATAAATCATGTGTTAATTATGTGACATGGTTTATGAGATCAGAGGCAAGCTAGGTAGGTTGACTTTCAGTGACCCTGTGTTGTATTGTAAACATTCCTAATGGGAAACTTAAGGCCAAGGCCTCGCTAGTGAATGTGTATGAATCCTAATAGTGGAATACTCCTAATGTTTTGTGGTTATATTTTCCATAATTGCTTATAGTTGTGTAAAATAAGGTATAAAAAGGAAAATACATAATATTAGAATATCCACCAAAATATTTTCTTAAGGGATCAATACAGGGACTATGATCGCACATGAGGGGAAGAGGAAAGGGGATTGTTAGGTGATTTGACCTTGTCATTGTCCTTTTAAAGTACCAGTATTTATTTTCCATGCTTCCTTATAAATTGCCCCATCCATCTTTTACTCGTATGTGTGTACTAAGTATAAGTGCCATATCCTTTAGACAAGATGAGATCTCATGTAATATAATTGATTCCATCGTATTTTCCATGAATTATATCATCATTAAGGATTCAAACAACTGTGGGCATGTAGAGTAAACAAGATCCCTTGTTGTGAGGATGTTTCCCCCTAGTTTTTTTGGTTGAAAATTGTTAGGTTTCCCACTAGGACAAATAGAGAAATTGGTAGAACACAACCAATATACAATGAAACCACAAAGGAAAATATGACTGATGTGAAAGAAGACTATCTTCTCATTAATTAATGTACATATACACAATGAGAAGCAACCCATGAAGTTCATATTCCAAGTATTCTCTTGGACTCCCAAATGACTCTTCACATTCACTTATGACTCTTAGTCTTCTTCTCATGTGAATGGGGAGAAAATAATACAATAATGTGATAATGTGGCTAACCATAAGGATTAGGTTCCCAAAAATTCCCCCATTAATCCAAAGGGTGTATATGATTCCAAGAATAGAGAATTGAATGAATGGATTGACAATCTAATTGTGCCAAGCAAGTAAGCAGTAGTTGAGTTCTCCTTCTAAGTACAAGTGCTCTTTGAATTAGTGGTTTTGACTCACCAAAAAAGAAAGGAGAATTGAATAATATGAAGTCTTCTACTATGTGGGTGGTTTAAGTCTGACCACCAAATCTTGGTCTCAATAGCTATAAAATGAACCATGAAGGTGGTTTAAGGGTGACCATGAAATATAGAAATTGGCTCGAAGGCCCATAGGTTCCTTAATGTTTTAAAAGGATAGTAGAAGTTGGCATATTTATGTCTCTTGTTTATTGTTTATTGGTATTGATCTGAAATCCTATTTTTCTAACATTCACACTCTTCAATAAGTTGTTATATGCACAAAGATTCCATACT
The DNA here is from genome assembly GCA_001517045.1 of Pseudotsuga menziesii. NCBI lineage: Eukaryota > Viridiplantae > Streptophyta > Pinopsida > Pinales > Pinaceae > Pseudotsuga > Pseudotsuga menziesii. Next base: position 41,121 of record LPNX010366297.1, on the reverse strand, counting down.
TCTTGATTATTCTCTAAAATTCTAAAAGAGTCAAAGCCTTTTATTGAAGAAGAATTTAATTTAGAGACATAATATAATTTGATCTACAATAGGTTCACTTGAACTTATGATATGCAACCACTCTAGACAAATGATTTGTAGCAGTAATGTTATGCCAAACAATTTTCATGCACTTACAAAAACAATTTGCATGCTCTTACAAAAAAACATAGTTTGCAAGTGTATCTCCAAGCTACACTATAGTGAACATCTCTGCAACACATCTCAGTCTTCAAACTTTACAATAATCATTTCAATACAGTCTACAATGTATAGGTCTCTACCACCAAGCAACAACCCATTCACAACCCATGCAACTCCAACAGGATTTCTATTGTGTGTCACCACTACCATATGACCACTGTTTATTGCCAAAAATCCTGACAAGCCCACATCCTCCTTCAAGACACTATGCCATAGAGATGAATTGCACAAATTGCTCAAAACTGGAATAATCCAAATGATACTCCACAATTGTTTTGGTCTCCAAAAAATCTCGAAACTACAATTGTAGGTGGAATTTGTGGTTCTTCTAATATACAATGTTGCGATGAGCTTTAAATTCTCAGTAGAAGGCAAGCAAGCTACCTGAAGTATGAGAAATACTTGTCTTTGATAATCTTTTTAGATGTATCCTGCATATAGTTCCTCCACCTATATGTTAAATAAACTGTAGATCTAATCTAATATAGAGACTACCCATGATGGCTACTCAATGGAAGGAACTACCTACACAGCTCCAATTATCAAGTTATCCACCCAGGATGAAATCAAAATAAGGGATCCATGCAACTCAACATTTTGCACAGTCACACATATCAAACAATCCGCAAAGAGATTAATGTTCAGATGAATGCTCAGCCACTGTGTGTTCTTTTTTCAAGTTTTATTTCAGAAAGAGAGAGCATTTATAACAAGAAAAACACGTTTTCCATTATAGAAAACGTTTTTCAATTTGGGGTGGATTTTTTTCAATGAAATTTTATATTTCAAAGTTGATTTGTCCATTCAATCTTTAGAGACATTTTATTTTCCTCTGAAATAGATTTCCAATGGCATATTACTTGCTCAATTCCATTGTGTATGATACATGTAATCAACATTTTAGTGACTATATATTTGGAGACTATACAAAATTCAGTTCTTACAGGATGAATATCTAAAGATCAGATATGAATCTTCAAAATATAAAAGTAATTTTTGTGATCCTCTGAGTATAATTTCTAACGAAACTGAAACCACCAAAAACAAATAAATATTAAAAGAGAAATCTTGATTTTACTAGCACTACCTCTAAAAACAATGAATTTCCTCTACATGCACGTTTTCACCATGGACTTTGTGATCTTACCAGCAATACCTCTAAAAAAATGAATTTCCTCTACATGCACATTTTCACCATGGACTTTGTGTACTCCTAGCTTTGTTTATCCATGGATTCTTCTTGAATATTGTTAATTCACCCATGAAGGAGGCTACCCAGCAATGAATTCAATCTTGTCTTCAATTTTCCCAAACAAGGCTATGGGCCAAGTAATTAAAGTCACCTAATGAGAGAAAAAAAATCTCATGGATAACATGGTTTGGACAACTTTCATAGCTCTCTCCATGCCATAAGAACTAATGGCTCTAATATCACTCTTAGGTTTCCCACTAGGACAAATAGATAAGTTGGCAGTTCAAAACCAATATACAATGAAACTACAAAGGAAAATATGCATGATGTGATCAAAGGATGCTAACTTATCATTAATTAATGTACATATATAAATGAGAAAATTAATGTACATATATACAATGAGAAGTGACCCTTGGATTTTAGATTTCAACTAGTCTCTTGGACTTCCAAATGACTTTTCATATTCACTTATGACTCTTTTTCTTCTTCCCACATGAATGGGGAGAAAAATAATACAATAATTTGATAATGTGACTAACCTAAATGTGGAATAAAATGGGATGGTTCGAGAGAGAAACCATGGCTGAAATGTCAAAGGTAGCTAAGGAAACACCTTTTAAACTCTAATCCTATTATTGTTGCTCATTAATTATTTTAATGCCAAGTGTATTAGGCTGAAATGTCAAAGGTAGCTGAGGAAACACCTTTTAAACTCTAATCCTATTATTGTTGCTCATTAATTATTTTAATGCCAAGTGTATTATGTCCCATGTTATTCTCAGAAGACACACAACATATTAGATTCTTTCTACTAACACTATAGAACATGAGAAGGGAAGAGTAATTTGAGGGATTGTTAAATAGGTAAAGAGTAATATTTCCTTGTGTTTTATGGAACATTGGAAGAGAGTGCCATGGTTTTGTTGTCACTAACCTTGTAGTTTCCTGTGAGGTGGATCCAAGATGGATGGTAGAGGGACAAGCAACTAAGGAGGTGGAAGCAAGACTACCTAGACTCCCAAAAGGATGGTTGTCATGCCAATCAAGGAAGTCTTCACTTTATGTTATCTAAGTCCAAGACAACAATGGGGGAGACCTAGATCTACTCCCAACAGGAGAGATCAGACCAATACACCACATCAGATCAATTATGGCTTGAGGTACGTAAGGTGTAAGGTAATTAGAAACTCTAGATCTATGGATGATAGTAGTAAGTGGACTAGGGCTTTGGATGAGGGCTTTAGTCATACGAGAGTTGATCCAAAGTGACCTATAGGGGTAATACTATATCTAGGGTTAAGGTAATAGAAACTGATTAAGATAACCATTGTCTTGGGAAACATAATTGAGATAGGGTGAGTAAGGATAAAGTTGGGACTGTCTAGTACCAAAGAGATAGACTCGGTGAGAGATATGAAAATGCCAGGTTACTTGAGTTATCAAGGAGCGATCATAATTTGGGGGGAAGAGGTCAACAAGGGGCTAGCGCTATGCTTGGATATCAGTGCCTATTCAGCGTTGCATAATGGAGTCAGTATCAACACAACATTTAAGTGAACCCACCTGGGATATGCCCTTATCTATGGACCTATAAAAGGATTTGGCTTGGAAGATTCAAGTTACAAGGAAATCAGCAGAAGGAGGGCTAGCACTAGGTTTTGGAGAGGCAGATGTGTATATCTAGAGCCACCAGGAGACTATCACCTCAGTGTTGGAGTGGAAATGAGATCAAGATGGTCCGATCTACAAACCCAAGTCAGAAAATTTCAAGAAAAAACAGATTTGGAAAAGTCAAAATTTGATGAGGGAGGCTAGGAGGTTGAAAGTTAGTTTTTCAGATCTAGCGATACCTGGTAGGAACTATATCATTGTTGGGGGTGTTCTGGGATGAGGAATATCTGATCTACAAACCCATGTAATTATTTTTTGGAAAAAGTCAACTCTAGAAAGAAAGTCAGATCTAATGTAAACTAGTCACAATTAGGACAGCGTTGAGGATGATTTAGTGTGGGGGAGGGCCAATCTACAAAACCCAGAAATGGTTTGGTAAAAAATCAAGCAGTTCCTCGATTAAATATTTTTTTGGATTTTTATTATTTAGGAGTTTTTTCAGAAAAATTGAAGAAAAGTACATACAATGGATTGAGATATGAAGAGAAGAGACTTACTTGTTAGATATTACCTATATATTCTTTTAGATTCCTTGATGATGATGATCCCTACCATCCTGATGAATTTGAGAAGATTGAAGCGAGCTCTATGTCCAGTGTTTGCTCGAGGAAGTCAATGTGCCCTCTCTCCTGCACAAAAAACATCAACCATATCAAATTTGTTGTGACATGAGAAAGAAGCTATATGCTGCATAAAAATAGCAAGAAGAAATCATAGGTCACCATAGCACTAATGAAAACTCCCTGATAAAAAATGAAGACAATCCAAGCGAGTTGAGGTCCCCCTGCAAAAATGCCCAAGCTAAAGTTGTCATCCTGTAGACAAGACAATGATCCCCCAAAAAATATATATCTCATAACAATTTCCCGAGTGCTAGGAAGCAAAATAATTTCCAATCACCATCGAAGAACATCAGATGCAAAGTAGATCCAGAAAATATCCAAAAAAAATCTTTCCATTAAGCAGATGCAAGAGCCAAAGACCCTTTACAAATGAGAAGCTCTCTCCTTTAAATAGAAATGAGAGAACCAAAATCCTAACCACTTTCAAAATGAGCGGCTCAACATACAATACATGGATCAATATAACCATAAAGTACCAAAGTAGAGCAAATCACCCATAAAGAGGGTACCCCACTCAACAAGAAATAAATGAAGCACATGTGGGTCCATGGAGTGTTAACTAACTCCCTATGGGTTCCCATGGCACAATAAAATAATATGATAGTTTAATTCTTTGACTTTGTTCCTCCTTGAGGAAATTGTGAGCCTCCCAAAAGCTCCAGAAAATAATAAAAAATGCCCAAAAAATAGGTGTGGGCCCAGTCAGGTTCTGCAATTGCTGGAGAAGGTGCGAAGGACATCACTCTCATCATCATGACTCACCCCATGTCATTTCCTTGCCCCAATATCCCAAATCAATTTCTTCAATAGCCATTTATTCATTTTTTAATCTTCCTCGAGAAACGTGAACCTGTCAAAACAGCCTCCTAGGATGCGTGCATTGTCAAACTAAGCCCACCAGGTTCTCTGGGATGGGGGTACTATGGTATAATCAAGTGGATGCACCCCCTATTCCCATACAACACCCTAGGAGATCCAAATGAAACATCTCCCTGCTTAGCCTACATCATCCTGTGAAGCAAAACTGCATCAAAAAGGTAAAATGAGCCTGATAATCTCTGCAAGTGCTCGAAACTGAAAATAAACTGTCTTATTAGACTCAGAGTCTCCAAATCTATCTAGGGTGTATACTCATACCCTTTCCAGGTTTCTTCTTGATCATCAACAACATCCAATAGACAATATAATCATGTGTAAATGACCAAATATCGATAATATAACTTAGACCTATAAGGCTAAGACATGCTCTACAAATAATTTAAGCAACAATCACAACAATTAGTAGTCATTTCACTGGGGGTACAACAACCAAATACATATATAGGGATTTATTTATTATTACTCATACTAGAGTTTCAGGACTATACTCACTTCATAGTTGTAGTCAATTTTGCTAGTGAAGGGTGAAGGATGAAATTTACAAGGCTAGGGAAAAGAGTGACTTCTTACTTAACATCATGACACTTTGGATATGGTAGGGAAATACTCACTATAACCACCTGCCGGACAAACAACAACAGAAGGAATGGTGGTGCCTCACAAATGGTTGAGTTGTTCAGAGAATGCTTATTCAAATTAGGCATCATGTCTACATCAAGTTTTATCCAAGTTAATTAGGACCATAAATTTTATTTCCATGGCCTTTTTGGCCTGTATAACCCTTTAGGACTTCACTAGTTCTTAAAAGCACAGCTAATCGCATCTTTCATCCGGGACAAATTCAAATTTATAAGGTCAACAATATCTGGATATAGCATATATTTAACCATTGCTTTTGGGACCTTTTCTTATACCCTTCAAGGGGTATTTTAGCATTTCATTTCTCTTTCCCTTTTTCACATATGTGAAGAAACACAGTTTAGCATTTTTCATTTTCCATGGGCGCATACATAACATTTTCCGGCACAAGTAGTACATGAGCTTTCAGTTTTAGCCAACAACATCTCAAGTGACCAGGGGGAGTTTTGCACAGTACCAAACATCAAGACAACCAACCAGAATGATTTAGGCATACAATCCAACTCACAAAGGCAATTTCTATCACCAACTTAGAGCCGAGACACAATATAAATAGGGAGGCTTGTCCAACAAAGGTTCTAGTGGGGAAAGGTCCTCCATGCCATAAGTCAAGTAGTAAGTTCGGGTTAAAACAAAACTAGAAGGTAATGGATGGGTGGAGACAGTGAATGATGAAGCCAACACTAGCAAGCCAAAACAATGGTGGGAATGACTACCTCTATTCTCTCGAAGGAGGGTAAAACCAATGAGTATACATCAAGAACTTCCCAGTCTAAGTAGGGACATCAATACATAATCCAAAAACATCCAAGCCCATACAATTATGACCTCCAGATCATGACACTACATGTTAATACATGTCACAAAGATGAGTATAAGAGAAATGATAACCATAACACAATAAAATTTGAGTCATAATCATGCATATAATCCATCTGAACCATCATCTGTCCAATGAGAAAGCACTGATATAAATTTGGGCATCAATAACTGCTCTATAAATGACTAAATGGCTACATCAGTCTCAAATATGAGTGTCTTGAGACTCAGTCCTGACATGGGAGAGTACAATAGTCCATAAATAAAATAATGATTTGACAAAACTGCTCATCTCAGCATCTCATATGTAAGAGATTTGGCTGAAAAAAATATTGTATTTGAAAAATAGAATATGGTAGCTCGACTACTATATATGTGATAACATCTGGCTCCAGTTGGGACAAGTGCTCTACTGAAAAGAGCGATTGAGAACCTCAGAATCTCTAGTCCTCTTACTTTGCTTCTCGCATCCTAGATCAATCCATCTATCTCTGCAACCGCTACCAAAAATGTCACTGACTACCTGCAACATGTCCATAGCTATACCAAACTCACAGACCGATTGTCAAAATGATATGTGGATAATATATAAAATACTGAAAAAGAAAGATGCATGAAACTGAAAAGCAGAAAATAAATCTAATCTATAACCATAACTTTTAGTAAAAGTTTTATTTTTTATTTTGCAGAAATCAAAACTACGCTAAGAGCTTCAAATGTGAGCTTCAAACAAAGGTGCAAGGTTCTACACTACTGCCAGGAAAGGCTTATTCAGATCCTACCTACCCTACTCTAACCAATTTAGACAAGTGTTAAGTAAAATCATAAATCCAATGCAACTACTGAACAAATCTATTGAGCTTTCTTTACAGTTAATGATACAACAAGTCAAAGGTTGCTTGTAAGTAATGTGAATGAAAATTGATGCCATTATAACTTGTTGTTTGAAGATCAAAGAAAGACTTGGATAAAGAGAAATGAAATAATGCCAGGGATGAGATTGATTGTTGTAGACTTCTTCTATCCATAGATCGATAGGATCATAAAATTTATGCAATTTTAAATTTGATGACATAAAAGAATATGATACATGATGCATCCCTCCTAGGCCATCATTGTTTCCCTCATCTTTTTGGTCGGCATACTCAATCGTACTCATATTATGATCAATGATGAAACAAAATAGGGAAAAATTAGAGATCATTAAACCAGATATTGATATTAACCCCATTTGTTGTTTATAAAATGAGAAAATATGGAATTGGTCTTTATAGAGATTTTCATTCACCCAATCAAAGAAATTAGCAAAGTTGAAAGCATTATGCACCAAGGCTGAAAGGAGACAAAATCTTTTACTATTGACCATTTGACACTTTTGAGACTTTGTACCGCATGATACCATAGAGAAGGACTTCAAAAGCTGGGATGGGAGGGTGGATTGACAAATTAAAACTTGATTTGTATCACTTACAGGTGTTAACACCAATATTGCATGTGATATGGGACATTTGCTAGAGAAATTGGCAATATTGAAACTAACATCCCAAGAACTAGACTCACTATGATTAATCTCCTCAACCAAATCACCTTGATCAAAAGTATGACAGGGAATAGTAACAACATTACAAGAATCATTCCTTGGAGGCTCTTGATGATTATTTGGACATAGATTCCAGTTCGAAAGATGTGACAAAAAAGGCTCTAGGTCAAGCTCACTCACTAGTGTATCCTCACCGTGTGGTTGTTCTTCTTGAGATCGTTCGTTACTTTCAACTAAAGATAAATAATCATCATCATTCATTTGATAAGGAAAAATATCACTATGTTCATTTCTATCCTCACAAACTTGTCCTTCAACTAAAGTTTTATTAATTTCAACCTCTTCTTCTTCTGTAGTGATATGATCAAGCTCTGAATCCAGATTCAGATAAGTTGGATACTGACTCAAATTATCATCAATTAGGAAATGACTATGGAGTTTCTCTTTTAAAGGCTCTCTAATGACCTCACCAATGGAAGGATCAACTATATATGTTTCTTGATGGTGCATGTTAGGTTCCCTTCCACGGATCAAATCTAGGATTTGTTCTATGACTGCTTCAAGTAATAATAACAAAGTATCTCATATGATTTGATTGATATCCCTCTTAGTTTCAACATGAGGTTTTGAAACATTATTCTCGAAGTACTCTGTATCATTCTTATGGATTGCAGGCACGCTCATAATTTGAAACATATCAGGAGAGGAATGGTCCAATTGAGAAAGCACATTGTCAATATATTGATTATCAATGGCACAATCATTGCTAGATTGACACTCTAAAATTTTATTAGTGTTCCTACTCCAACTATAAATTAAAAAATCTATGAACATGTCATACCTAGTTATGGATCCTAGTGCTAAATGATCAAACCATAGTTGAACATCCCCTTACAAAAATTCTCCTAAGGCTCACATATACACATCTTCATTGTTTTCACCTCTAGATTCCATGTAATCCCACATAATACCCAAATGACTTTCAATCAATATATCTTTATTTCCATTGAACCGGGGCATCCTCCTAGTGTAGTTGTTTGGCATAGGATGAGGTGCCCCTGATATTTCAAAAAAGTCAAAAGGAGACTATCTGCCTTGTTTTTTTACAGCTCTGGTCACTTGTCTATAAGGATTTGGCTGGGACTGACTTCTAGGTTCATGTTGACTTACAGGTCCACTCAGGATGGTTGGGAAATATTTGTTGTATGGGTGAGGAAGTTGGTGGGTATCATAAAGATTGTGATAACTAGATTCATACCCATAGTCATGCTCGAGATCATACTCATACCCGTAGTCTAATTTCCTTTCAACTTCATTTATGCTCTTATTTAATTCCTTCATGCGTTTGATAAATATATCTGAATTCATCATGATTTATGGTATGTTATAAGAACTTAAGATTAATACGTTGGGCACGGTCCTTAGTGGAGTCGCAGGGTGGAGTCGCTAGGTGAACCAGACAAGTAATTCACCAATAAAATATATGTCGTAGGGAAAGGTGAGCTATGTTTAACTAAGGTAGGCCTCTACCTCCCCGGCAATGGCACCAAAATGTTATCACCAACCTTGTAGTTTCCTATTAGGTGGATCTAGGATGGATGGTAGAGGGGCAAGAAACTAAGGAGGTGGAACCAAGACTGCCTAGACTCCCAAATGGATGGTTGTCATGCCAATCAAGGAATTCTTCACTTTATGTTATCTATGTCCAAGACAACAATGGGGGAGACCCATATCTACTCCCGACATGAGACATCAAACCTAGACACCAGATCAGATCAATTATGGCTTGAGGTACGTAAGGTGTAAGGTAATTAGAAACTCTAGATCTATGGATGATAGTAGTAAGTGGAATAGGGCTTTGGATGAGGGCTTTAGTCATACGAGGGTTGATCCAAAGTGACCTATAGGGGTAATACTAGATATAGGGTTAAGGTACTAGCAACTGATTAAGATAACCACTGTCTTGGGAAAAGTAACTGAGATAGGGTGAGTAAGGATAGAGTTGGGACTATCTAGTACCAAAGAGATAGACTCGGTGAGAGATATGAAAATGCCAGGTTACCTGAGTTATCAAGGAGCGGTCAAAATTCAGGGGAAAGAGGTCAACAAGGGGCTAGCGCTATGCTTGTATATCAATGCATGTTCAGCCTTGGGTAATGGAGTTAGTATCAACACAATGTTTAAGTGAGCCCACTTGGGATATGCCCCGATCTATGGACCCAGAAAAGGATTTGGCCTAGAAGATTCAGGTTACAAGGAAATCAAGAGAAGGAGGGCTAGAGCTATGGTTTGGAGAGGAATATCTATAGATCTAGAGCCACCAAGAGACTATCAGATCAAACTTGGAGTGGAAATGAGATCAGGATGGCCCGATCTACAAACCCAAGTTAGAAAATTTCAGGAAAAATCAGATCTGGAAAAGTCAAAATCTAATGAGGGAAGCTAGGAGGTTGAAAGTCATTTTTTTAGATCTAGGGATACATGATAGGAACTAGCTTAGTATTGGGGGTGTTCTGGGATGAGGATGACCTAATATACAAACCCATGTAATTATTTTTTGAAAAAAGTCAACTCTAGAAAAAGTCAAATTTTCATTGGGGTGCTAAGGTTTGAGCAGTCAAAAAGTCAGATCTAGGGAAATCCAGTCACAATTAGGGAAGCGTTGAGGATTATTCAATGAGGGGGAGGCCTGATCTACAAAACCTAGAAATGGTTTGGTCAAAGATCAAGTGGTTCCCCGATTAAATATTTTTTTGTATTTTTATTATTTAGGAGTTTTTTTTAGAAAAATTGAAGAAAAACAGGTACAATGGATTGAGCTATGAAGAGAAGAGACTTACCTGCTATATCTTACCTGGAAATTCTTGTATATTACTTTATGATGATGATCCCCACCATCCTGATCAATTTGAGAATATTGAAGCGAGCTCTATGTCCAGTGTTTGCTCAAGGAAGTCAATGCTCCCTCTCTCCTACACAACAAACCTCAACCATATCATATTTGTTGTGACATGAGAAAGAATATGTATGCTGCAAAAAAATAGAAAGAATAAATCATAGGTCACCACAACACTAATGAAAACTCCCTAATAAAAAACGAAGACAATCCAAGAGAGTTGAGGTCCTCCTACAAAAACGCCCAAGCTGAAGTTGTCCTCCTATCACGACAAGACAATGATCCCCCAAAAAATATATATCTCATAACAATTTCTCGAATGCTAGGAAGCGAAATACTTTCCAATCACCATCGAAGAAAATCAGATGCAAAGAAGATCTAGAAAATATCCACAAAAAAATCTTTCCATTGATCAGATCCAAGAGCCAAAGACCCTTTACAAATGAGAAGCTCTCTCCTTTAAATAGAAAAGAGAGAACCAAAATCCTAACCACTTTCAAAATGAGTGGCTAATATTAAAATATAAAATATTCTAATCAATGGTTGAGATGAGCTCAACATACAATACATGGATCAATATAACCATAAAGTACCAAAGTGGGCTAAATCACCCATAAAGAGGGTACCCCACTCAACAAGAAATAAGTGAAGCACATGGTGGGTCCATGGAGTGTTAACTAACTCCCTATGGGTGCCCATGGCACAATAAAATAAAATAATATTTTAATTCTTTGACTTTGTTCCTCCTTGAGGAAATCATGAGCCTCCCAAAACCTCCAGAAAATAATATAAAAATGACCAAAAAATAGGTGTGGGACCAATCAGGTGTTATAACTGCTGGAGGTGTGGAGGAAATTGCTCTCATCATCATGACTCATCCCATGTCATTTCCTTTCCTCTGTAGCCCAAATCGATTTCTTCAATAGCCATTTAATCATTTTTTAATCTGCCTAAGGAAATGTGAACCTACCAAAATTGCCTCCTAGGATGACTGCGTTGTCAAATTGAGCCCACCAGGCTCTCTGGGATGGGGTTACTATGGTACAATCAAGTGGCTTCACCCCCTTATGCCCATATAATTCCCTAGGAGATCGAAATGAAACATCTCCATACTCGGACACATCATCCTGTGAAGCAAAACTGCATCAAAAAGGTAAAATGAGCATGATCATCTGTGCAAGTGCCCGAAACTGAAAATAAACTATCTCATTAGACTCAAAGAATCCAAATCCATCTAGTTTGTATATTAATACCATTTCTAGGTCTCTTCCTAATCATCATCAACATCCAATAGACAATATAATCACCTGTAAATGACCAGATACCGACAATATAACTCAGACTATCATCCGTCTGCTACAAGTGCTATAAGGCTAAGACATGCTCTACACATCATTTAAGAAACAATCACAATAAGTAGCAGTCATTTCACTGGCGGTACAACAACCAAATACATATATAGGGATTTATTTATTATTACTCTGACTAGACTTTCAGGACTATACTCACTTCATAGTTGTAGTCAATTTTGCTAGTGAAGGGTGAAGGATGAAATTTACAAGGCTAAGGAAAAGGGTGATTGCTTACTTAACATCATGACATTTTGGATATGGCAAGGAAATACTCACTATAACCACCTACTAGAAAAATAACAACACAAGGAATGGCGATCCCTCACAAATTGTTGAGTTGTTTAGAGAGTGCTTATTCAACTTAGGCATCATGTCTACATCAAGTTTGATCCAAGTTCATTAGGACCATAAATTTTGTTTTCATGGCCTTTTTGGCCTATATAACCCTTTTGAACTTCACTAGTGCTTAAAAGAACAACTAATCACAACTTTCATCCGTGACACATTCAAATTTATAAGGTGAGCAATATCTGGATATAGCATATATTTAACCATTGCTTTTGGGAACTTTTCTTATACCCTTCAAGGGGTATTTTAGCATTTTATTGCTCTTTCCATTTTTCACATATGTTAAGAAACACAGTTTAGCATTTTTCATTTTCCATGGGCGCATACATAAAATTTTCCAACACAAGTAGTACATGAGCTTTTAGTTTTAGCCAACATCTCAAGTGACCGAGGGGAGTTCTGCACAGTGCCAAACATTGGGACAACCGACCAAAATGATTTAGGCATACAATCCAACTCACCAAAGGCAAGTTCTATCACCAACTCAGAGCCAAGACACAATATAAACAGGGAGGCTTGTCCAACAAAGGTTCTAGTGGGGAAAGGTCCTCCATGCCATAAGTCAAGTAGTAAGTCGAGTTAAAACAAAATTGGAAGGTAATGGATGGGTGGAGAAAGTGAATGATGAAGCCAACACTAGAAAGCCAAAACAATCGTGGGAATGACTACCTCGATTCTCCCGAAGGAGGGTAAAACCAATGAGTATAGATCAAGAACTTCCCAGTCTAAGTAGGGACATCAATATATAATACAAATGCATCCAATCCCATATAATTATGACCACCAGATCATGACACTACACATTAATACATGTCACAAAGATGAGTATAAGAGCAATGATAACCATAACACAATAAAATCTGAGTCATAATCATGCATATAATCCTTCTAAACCATCATATGTCCATTGAGAAAGTACTGATATAAATATGGGCATCAATAACTACTCTGTAAATGACTAAATGGCTACATCAGTCCTCAAATCTGAGTGTCCTGAGACTGAGTGCTGACATGGGAGAGTACAATATTCCACAAATAAAATAATGATCCAACAAAACTGCTCGTCTCAACATCTCATATGTAAGAGATCTCGCTGAAAAATATACTATATTTGAAAAATAGAATATGGTATCCTACCTACTATATATGTGATAAAAGGTTGTTTTGATGGTTGGGTGAGGGATTATAGATAATTGTCATGAGTATATGGATTTCCATGACAATATCTAGTTGTGCTAATTGATAATAGAGCCCTATAAGGAGCTTCATTCTCCTTGGAAATATCATTATTTAACTTGAGTGTGGAATCCACAGTTGATTCCTATGACTAAGTGGAAAATCACATCTTAGCAGCTAGTTTGGTGGACATACAGAAAATTATAGAAAAGTAACCATTTTAATCTTTGAATGGAATGATTTGTTGTTAGCTATTGTGAAATCCCATAAGTTTACCGGAAATAGAAGAAGTTAGAATATGAAATTTTATTGTTGTTTCTATTGTATATTTGTAGTATGATTTAGATATTGTATTGTTATTATAGGTTAAATACAACTTTAATCATGGTTAATGAGGAAAATCAATTTGGTTAGTAGTAATTGATGGCCAAGGAAGGCGTCTAGGGATGTTAGATAGGATTCCCACTTTAGGATATAAATGATCATTCATACAAGATTTAAAAAGGTAATGTGTCCATGAAATATGTTGAAGACCTACCCAACTGAAGAAAACACATGCCATGTACTTTCTCTTTTGTAGCCCCTCCATGTAAAATTCCAACACTTTCCCTAGTTGATCCATATGCATTATCACGATTTCTACAACTATGACATGTCCCCTTATTGGCACAACAAAGGTTTCTAGGAGATATGTCCCCTTATGCCCAATGGTTCTTCCTCCTCACACCTCTGCACAACTATGTCTTCTTCTAACAACATGTTTCCCAAGAGGTTGGTTCAACAACCTTGATTTACATTGTGTGTTTCCATAGCCTATATTAGCTATTGTTTTGTCGATACAAAGCACAATTAAATTTCATATTTAGGGGCATACATGGGTGGGGTTTCCTTCCTTAAAGGAGTTCTTGGATTTCATTGGGGGCACTCATATTTGCTAGGTTGGATTCATAGATCATACTCATCAACCTCTAACCAACAATGTTTCTACATGAAAATATCAATAACACATTGTCTATCTTGATTTCGATAATCTCAATGCTAAAAACAACAAAACTCCTATGAAACAAATACTTGCAAATTTTTTCTCGAACCCCCTTAAAATAAATCATTACACTAATAATTTTTTATACTCATGGTTTTGAGTTAATATTGAATTTGTGCACATACATAAGGTACATGTACAAAATTAATTATAATAAAAAGAAAAATTAAACCAGTTGTAATAAGATTCAAGACATTTACTTTAAACAAAAATCAAAATATATGCTTGCATTTTCATATTAGTGGTGCCTTTCCTTGTATTTGCTTTTTGTTCCAAAATGGTTGCAAGGATTAATTTGAGAGAATTTAGAGGTATCGAAATGAAATGATTCTCATCCTAATGGGTTTTTCCACTAATAGTGGCTCTAGTACTAACATATTCTTTGATTGGTTGAATGGTTCATATGATTACTTGCTTGAATTTCCTATCCTTCCTCTTAGTGCTCCTTGTTTAATTTTTTATTGTTTAATCAATATGATCTAGGATATTATCTGAAAGAATAACATGCACAACAATAATCACAAGAGACAAGAGACACAAAGAATTTTCCTCAGGAAAACCATAAAGGAGAAAACCCCACAACTTCCTCAGAGATAGAATGAGCACCAATAGTAAAACCCAAAGACACAAATATGATCTCCGCCAGTTGTTCTCTTTCTCACTTGTACGAGCAACTCCTCTCTCACTCATGCGCTACTGTTGAGTGAGTGTATATTCCAAATAGGGAGTCTCACTCTCTATTTATACTTGTTTTTGACTTGAATTTTCCACTTACAGGGCCGAACTCACTAGGAGAGTCTAATAACCCTAATACCCCTCAACTGTGGGGACTATTCCCCTGACTTACAATAGAGGGTTAACCTCGACTCAATTGTGGGGAAAATTGCCCCGAATTACAACAGAGGGTTAACCTAAAATACTTTACATGACTTTATTATATTAATGACTCTCCTGATCAAAGGAACAAACATCTTCATTGGGGTATAATAAAATACAATAAGAAATATACAAGTGAATACGTTCTGAAGTTACAAATACATCAATAGTCTCTCTTAACTAGGAAGGTATTGTCTTGACACAGTTCATCAGCACAAGTCTTCATTACTGGATCATCATCAAAGCTAGATCATCATCATCATCACTGCTCCCGCTATGTAGAGCAAATGGTGCTATCTCTCAATTCTGCTAATCATAGGAAGTTCTACAGAGCCATCCCTTCTTCATGCTAGATGTAGGTCTGAACACCTTTATATGACCATGGGAGACCCAACGTCCCATCATGTCGGAAAGGGCCAATGCTTACATTTGACCATGGGAGTCCCAACATGCCACCATGTTAGAAAGGCACAGTGCTTACATCTGACCATGGGAGGCCCAACCTCTCACCATGCCAGAAAGGCTCAGCATTTACATTTGGCCATAGGAGTCCCAGCCTGCCACCATGTTAGGAAGGCTAATCGCTTACATCCGACCATGGGAGGCCCAGCCTGCCACCATGTTGAAAAGGCTCAAAACTTACATCCAGCCATGGGAGGCCCATCCTACCACCATGTCGGAAAGGCTCAACACTTACATCCGACCATGGGAGGCCTATATTTCCACCATGTTGTAAAGGCTTAGTACTTACATATGACCATGGGATGCCCTGCCTACCACCATGTCATAAAGGCTCTGCACTTACATATGACCATGGAAGGACTTGCCTACCACCATGTCAGAAAGGCTCTGCACTTACATATGGCCATGGGAGGCTCCTTCCTACCACCATGTCATAAAGGCTCATGGACTCATCACTTCCCCTTGGAGAACCTCGATCTAGAGAACACCACGCTTCTCTTTGAACTATTCAAACTTCACTCTTGGCCATTTCTAGCATATGTCCAAGGATAACCTACGAGCTTCTCTAGGATAGCTTACATCTGAGGACAACCTATAGAACTGATTACGCTTAAGAAACCTATGAGATTCGTTAGGATTTTATGCTCAGACAACTTGTCTCACCGGCTATACAAGAACTCCCTCTTTTGAGAGATCTTGACCTAGATCACAAACTAGAGATTCAGTACTCCTCTCTGCATCATACAAAAAATGCAAGTCAAATCAATCAAATCAAATAGTAGCTTTCAAAATAAACATACTAACTCAGAAATAGATGAGAAAGTGGAAACATATTTTTCCTCATATGTACTCAGTGCCATGCATGTCTCCATCCTGCCAAACCTGTAACCCATGTTGGATCTCAAACTAAAGAAGCACCCCAAGGTTCTCTTCTTATCATTGGAGCTACCAATTCGAATCAACATAACCATGCAGGTTAGTCTTCTTCATCCCACACTCAAATGTATCCTTCAGGTACCTCACTACATGCTTTGCAACCAAGTGAGCATGTATCAGATCCATTAGGAACATCAATAAACAAAACATCGGACCATACATCATGGCATCAACTGTCTCTGATGAAGCATCACTCAATAGCTTCAGGTTTGATTCCATATGCATGGCCATGGATTTGTAGTCCATCATCCCAAACTTCTTCAGGATCTTCACTACATACTTCCCTTTTCCAAGGGATATTCCATCTGCACTCTGCCACACCTCCATACCTAGAAAGCAGTGTATCACACCCAAGTTCTTTATCTCAAACTCAACAGCAAGTATCCTTCTTAATGAGTTCCTCTTTTCTTGTCAGGAACAAGTCATCGACATATAACATGAGTAGCACTGGTATTCTTCCTTCAACCTTGAAGAAAAGGTTGAAACCTCTTTACTCTCAGCAAAACCTAGAGCCATCAGTAAGTTGTCCATCCCATCATACCATGTTGAATCTCGAGATCTTTTGTAGTCACTCCCTCTGAAGCAAAGCATCATTCTCCCTCTTCCTTTCATACTTTATGTATTTTGTACTGGAGTGACAAGTAGCTTCCTATGCTAGTAATATTCTATATATCCATCTAGGTTCACTGGATACCAAGATCCTCTATCTTGAAGCCTTCAAAATTTCTTCTCGCACCCATTTGTGAGCTTTTCATCCTCTATAGGATTTCATATTCAACCTTGTAGCAAAGTTTAAGATCTTCATCACTCTAGGTGATATTCAAGATCCTCATGTATGTGTTATCCCATGGGTTCCTTCTGAGCTCGTACAAGGCCTTCTTTCTTTCCTTGAAAGTACCGTCATATTATTCTTCATTTTGGATTATTTCTTGAACCACCATCCCTTGTTTTTCAGAACAAGTTTCATCCTTCTTTTCTTGTAGGATATTGTCTGCGATCTTTCCTATAAACCAAATGCATTATTTGTATGGTTAGAAACATTTCATAAGGCATATTCATAATGGAAAATTCATATGCATAAAGATATAATCATGCAACTATTTTAGCCAATACAACATTCATCCATATCTCACGGAAACTTTCTAGATTCCTTCCATCTCTACCATGACATCATTGAGATTGTGCACTAATCCAATATGTAAGCAAAGAGGTTTCATTCTAGATAAGTAGAAATGGAGAGTTGTATAGAACCATGGGCTACTTACGC
>LPNX010366297.1:0-18387 GCA_001517045.1 Pseudotsuga menziesii | reverse complement strand
AGCAGGCAATAAAGCAGAAAAAGCAGAAGGGCGCCTAGGAGGCCAGGAATAAAGCAGATTTGATTCCTAAGTCTTTCCCAAGTGCTCCATGAGTCAATAATGGCAATTTTGACCTCTATGGATAGGCAATTAGCTACTTGCACATGGTGGGACTCATGGACTAGGCAAATAAGAAAAAATAAATGAAATAATGTCTAAGTGGGTAAATACTATGGGTTGATTATTCTAACACGCATCACATGCATATTATTAGTATACTGTCAGTAATGCAAACATTCTATCATGCATAACACATCAATTGAATATAAACAAATGCATAACCAAATAATATAATGAAATGTTAATTGAATACTTATCTGTATTCATTTCATGGGTAGACTCCTTCTTGAGCCTTCAGCTTCATCATCTTCTTCATTCATAACAACATCATTTCTTATCCAAATGCTAAGATGGATAAGAGGTTCTTCAAGAGTTGCGTCCTTCATATTCCTCATTGCTTAAGGGATCTTCTTTGGATCGTGAGAGCTTGATCTTCAATTGCTCCCATTTTCTCATCTCTTATTATGAGTCAAGATTCTTCTTTTTTGCGCTATTCCCAAAGTCTGCTGAAGGTAATCACTTCCTTTTAGCACACATTCCTTGAATGAATGAATCCCATGATCCTAGGAGGCCATTCAAGGTGGTTATAACAATATCTTATTCTTCTTCGATTTCTTCGTCATAGCATCAAACGCTTCCTTTTGGTGTCTTCAAGGATGACACATGAGGAATGATATGATATTTAATAGAATCTGCAATTATTCTCTTGTCTCTAGCCTTAGCCTCATCTCCCTTTGGCTCTTATAACTTCTTTACTAAAATACTGATCTAAGTCAATTTCTTCAAGGATAACGAAGTACCTATACTTTTTTCGATTTATATTCTTCCCTTCAAATACCTTGGTCAAGGAATCAAACATCTCTTAGGTGTATTTAGGGAAATCCCTTGTGGTATAAGGTGATCCTTGATAGAATTAGCAATAATCCTCTTGACCTTGACCAAGTTTTTCTTGTGTAAGGCTTTAGCCTCATCTCCTTCTGGAACTAGAACCTCTCCACTTATGTAGGTGTCTAATTTATTTTCTTCAAGAACTAGTGAGATCCTATACCTCCACGCTTAGAATTCGTCGTCTTCACCAAGATTGTCATCAAGCTGGTGTGCTTAGTCATTTTGAAATGAGAACCTCAAATGTAAATAGAAAAAATTTGGATCTTACCAATTTGAGGTGTCCATCTTGGTTCCAAAGATGGTTGATCTAGGGTTTGTCAAAAAAAACCCTAATTTTCAAAACTTGGAATTTCAAACTTATAATTGGATATAAATATGGGCCTATTCAAGGTGAGCTATCCAATGTACTCCTTCTTTCTGAAAACAGTGGAGGGAAGCTCCAAGAACAGGAAGCCCTAGTTTTCCAATTTCTTCTCCAGATATTCCTGATATTGTTTATGCAATATATCTGAAATTACTTCTCCTCTATGTCTGAAGTTTCTTACTGAGGTAGCCTCATATGTATTCTTTCCAACACCATAGGTTTGAGAAGAATTGGTTTCACCAATTTGTACATATGAGAGTTTTCCCAATGTGACTTATTTCAGGACTATTCACAATAGTGAACTTGTACAGACTACCAACTGTCACTGTTTCACCTTCAGGTTCTGAAAATTTTACCAAAAAAAGTAAAGTACGTGCCCTATATGGAACATCTTGAGAAATTTCATTTGGACCTTTGTATCCCAAGATACAACAATTCTCCCTAGGTGTCCTTTTTAGGGATGAATACTGGGAGAGGCTGGAACCCTAATTTGGAGGAATAATATCTTCTAGAATATAGCGAATCTGAGGCTGAACGTTATAAACAGTGTACAAAACGAATTTCTCTTCAAAATGTACAAATTTCAGCTTCTACAACTTCTCCAATATCAGGATATAGTGAATGTACCAAAACTACTATTTAAGGGTTTTCAAGCATGAAACCCTAATTTCCATTTTTTGCCATTGTAGTTGTATTTCAATTGTATAGTGAAACTTGTTTGATTCGGAAACTAATACCACCAATAGATGCGCCCTAGTGAGGTGTGTTGGCCTAGCCCTCATTTCTAGATGATCTATGGAGAGAACACCTTCAACTAGGAATCCCTAGTTCCTACAGCTGCACAGTGTCTTCTTTGAGAGAGGCTCTGATACCATGTTATATTTTAATTGTTTAATCAATATGATATAGGATCTTATCTGAAAGAATAACATCCACCTCAATAATTACAAGAGACAAGAGACACAAATAATTGTCCTTGGGGAAACCATAAAGGAGAAAACCCCGCAAATTCCTCAGAGATAGAATGAGCGCCAATAGTAAAACCCAAAGACGGAAAGATGATCTCCACCATTTTTTCTCTTTCTCAATTGTGTGAGCTAATCCTCTCTCACTCATGCGTTACTATTGAGTGAGTGTATATTCCAAATAAAGAATCTCACTCTCTATTTATACATGTTCTCCACCTGACTTTTGCTCTTAGAGGGCCGACCTCACTAAGAGAGTCTAATAACCCTAATACCCCTCAACTGTGGGGACTATTTCCCCAAATTACTGTTTGTGCTAGAAATTGTACCTAGACTACGAAGGCACAAGCTAAGACAATCTTAATAAAAACTGAAGGAAAATGAATGGATTTTTGTTATTTTTGTTTGAAGGTTTTATTCAGTAAAAGGGGAAAATACAATATTAAACATATGCAATCACTAAATCATATAAGAAAGTTGAAACAACTGAAAACTAAAGATATGAAACATAGGCATAAAACACAACATTCATTCAAACAAAAATCTTGTTCTGCCCACAACTTTATGAGCATTTACGAGACAAAAACTATCATTTGGAAATGAAATCACAAACCAAGGAGAAAAACAAGCTATAAACATAAACCAGTAATGAAAAGTCAATAAATGGCTTATATCATATTTTAATATCAATCTTCAGTATTCTCCAAAACTTACATGAGAGCTTGCTACATATATAGGTGCAAAGAGCATTAACAATATTGTAGCTCTTCTCGTGAACAAAAATCCAAACCCCACTGATGTATCCTATTATTATTTTTAGCATTACAAAATCAAGTATCCATAACCACTTATTTAGGTCAGGTTTTGAAAGTATACTACAGTTACATTCGGTAGTTATACAAATTAACTTTCAAAATGGAAATATGGCGAATTTCTAGAAAATGACTCTCAAAGAACCACCCATATCTCTCGATCAGGGAAACCTGTGCAAAAACCGAGAGAGGTTTTTGTGAATGAGTCTGTGGTGAAAAAAATTTCTCTTTGTTTTTAAAAATTCTTCTCCAATTGATCAGAATAAGCCCCGCAAGATGAATACTAAAACATTTAAATGTTTTTAAACCCTAAAAAATAGGCCGTAAAGATTAATTCAAATCATTCCAACCATAACACCTGTTGAAAAAATGAGATAGGATTTATTTAATGGTCCTATAGTGAACAAAAACATCTCTTAGTTTTTAAATTTTTTTTTCCATATCCTCATAATCCGTTTGGAATTACAATGACTAAAACAGAGGAAAAAGAGGCATTCGGGCAGCATTATGACAAATTCAGGAACACATTCAGCCCAACTAGTGATTGTTGGTTCGAACCAACTCATATTGCCACTCTTACCCATATATTCAGCAAATATTCACCAACTTGCCTCTTGAAATGAAACATAAACTAAAATGTTAACAAATCTCAAGATATGTGGCTTCCAATTTTTAATGTTCATGGCATTCCCCTATCTTCAGAGCTCATCATGAATTTGAAAAAAGTATTATAATGTAACAAACAACTCCTTGGTAGTCTTTGATCATCAAAAAAATGAATGTGCCAACAGTTTTCATGAATTAACCATGAACTTCCATGATTTTGGATTCTAGCAGCGCCTCCAATGAATATTTTGGAAAAGAAACTCAACATAGAGGTTAAAATTTAATTATTGGAGTTAGGGAAAACTTTAAATAAGTATTTTGAATACTATAGAATGAAATGAAATACTTTAATAAGCCATTAAATGTAGACGGAAAATAAAATAAAATGAAATAACATTCATGACATATAAAATAAAAAGAAAATGAAAACTATTCAATTTAAAATAAAACAAAATAGAAGTAAAAGCAATGAAAAATTGAGAAAATAAATCAAATAGGGACTAGGTACAATTTCACTCCTAACATCTGGCTCCAGTTGGTGGATGAAAGCCTCCTTGTGAGGTTTCAAGATCATGTAGACCTTGCATTGAGCAATGGAGACATTTGTATCTCGTTCCCAACATGTTCCAAAACTTGTAACTTTGCTCGTCTGATTGTCAAAACAAACTGAAATTGCTCACTCCAAACCATACTTGCTGAAAACAAATCCTCATACTGCAAAATAAAATCATTGCTCAACCAATGAACTTATTTATTTACAATTCCTACTCTAATCCACTATGTTGTTGCTTGATCAAGTAAAGTCATGATTATGATGAAGCCATGCAAGAAATTGATTAACTGATGAAACTCTTGATCTGGATTAGACAAATGAAACAACCCATGGCATACAAAAGTGCATTTTGGAAAAACAATGGAACCAATATTCATTTGACAAGAATGATTTGACCTCTATACTGCTCAAAGAATCCAAATAATCAGCAATAGGGTCATGAAAGCCTCAAATAAATTCCTCTTCATATTGTTCTTGCTGGGGATTGAATTGTTTCTACACAGTTTTATAGCTGCTGCCAATTGCATCTGTCTACAAAACTGAAAGCTAATGTGGGATAGCTTCACTGATTTGTTTAATATATGCTACAGATTCAGGTTTAAGAATGATAACATAAAACTTGTTGATCTTTGGTAATCAGGGTAATTTTTAGGGGCACAATTTTGTTAATTGACTATTTTTGTGGTTTTTTTCAAAAAATAAATTCGCTATTTGGTCATTTTTAGTCTCTAATATTGCCTATATTTACATAAAATATGTTTTATAATTATAATATTCGCAAAAATTTACACATTTCAATCTTAATTGTATGTTTCATATTTAATATTCACCTACCTATCTATAAACATGTTTTTTTTTCAATCCAAAGCAATTGCCTAGAATACTATACTTAAGTATAATATTAGAATCCTTAAAAATACCCTATTGGTAATAGTTGTTGGAGAAATTTCTTTGACCAATTATGCTCATATAATCCTTTCTTATCTCCTTCTTTGTATTCTCATTGCTCAGATTCAAAACTATTCCATGCTGATATATCGATCTGCTCCTTACTTATTTTCTTGTTGACTTTTTTCTTGTTGGCCATTTTTTGATGAACAAGAGAAAAATCTCATTTGTTCCTATAACTCCTTGATATCTTCTTGACCAAAGTTCAAAATCATACAATCAAGGAGGTTATCATGAGCTAAGAATGTTAACTAATTTTATAAGCCAACAGTAAGATGATAAGGGAAGCAACCTTCTCTGAAACATAAATGTCACCAATTTCTGCAAAATCATCTTGAGCATAATTAGAAAAAGGCTCAGATGCATATGTAAATTCATCTTGATGGTATTTGTTATAAGAATGCACATTTTCATCTTTAATAATGGACAAATCTGATTTAAAAATTTCAAGATCAGAAAACAAATTTAGATATGAAAATGATGCACAAGCATGCTCAAACAATTTCAAGCTGGGATAAGCTTCATGTTGTCCATATACTTCTTCAGTTTCTTCAGTATCCAAAACATTGTCCAATATTTGGAAAGAGAGTTGTGCACATACCCAAAGATTGCTCTCCACTTCCTTTGCATCCAAATCTACTTTCTTTTATCCATAATCTTGTTCTTGTTTCAAATATTCATCTCTGTTTTGAGCTACAAGCTTTCCACAAGCTCGTAAATTGTCTTCAACTTCATTCTCTGCCTATAAATAAAACTCTTGACCAAAAATTGAACAAATAAAACTATGAAAGTGACCATAAGTCAATATTGACAGCTTATTTCTTATATCAATAGTAAGAGGCTGAAGAGAAACAACTTCTTCTTGATAACATGATATTCTCATAGCAGGATCTAGGAAATTTCTACTATGATCAACTGAAAGTATATTATCATCTAAAAATTCATCAAACTGATATGAAGAATCAACACAAGCGTCATTTATATCCTTGTTCATACGAAAATATGAAAATGATGAAGAAAACTGTCTTAAATCTAAATGATACCTACATTCTTCTTCCTGTTCATAAGCTTGTATATCTTCAACATGATCCTGATCTCGAAACATTTTGCAAGCTCAGATGTTCTCCTCCACTCCTTTTGCATCCTCAAACAACTGTCTTAAAGATGACGAGTTCCTTTCTAATAGGAAAATGACAAGATATGAATGTTGAGCCATAACAAAATATACCATGGAAATTCTTTCCAAAGGTATGATCTCTGTAGGAAAACTGACATAAAAGCTTTGAAACCTCCAATTAAACTTAGTAATTGGCTCATGATTCTCCCTTTTCAAACTATAAAATTCAAAAAGAAATTGATCATAAGATTTATTCTTACCCCAATACTTGAAGAATGCATTGTGTAAATCTCCCCATGATCCAATTGAATTAGATTTTAAATTTTGAAACCAGAACCCAGCATCTCCAGCTAAGGACTTGGAAAATATTCTCATGATGATATCCTCGTGTACAATCTCAAAATTGTCAATGAAATTGCGAAAAATATTCCAAGTGCTTTTCTGTTGTGACATAGTCTTCTCCAGTAAATAGAGGAAGATATATGGAAAACTTGGGAAGGTAAGGATGAAGAGTATATGGCAAACTTAATGGTTTAAAGCTTCTCTCTCTAATAATAGACTGAAATTCAATGGGATGAGAGTGAGTTTCAATAAGTTGATGGAAAGTTTCAGTAGTAATGATAGAAAGTAATGGATCAGTTTTATTCTCTACAAGATGACTAGAATAATTAGGTTCAAGAGATATGGGTATATGTACATCATGTTTCACATGTATTGAAAATGAAGGAATAGGATCAACATCAACAAAGAAAGAGCAATGCAGACTTTCTTCTTCCAAAGAGGGATATGTAACTAAAGGTTTATGATCATCGAAATAAACAAAAACAAAAAATAATTATTTTGACATGCAATGGGAAAGACAGAAAAAAACTGATGAATAAGAACAAAACATCATGGAGGAAGCTAACAATATGATACCTATTCTTTCCATTTGGCTTCTTCATTTTTTTGTCAGCAAAATTCTCCTTGCAGTGAAATCTTTAATCGTGGAGTCACCATGCAAATGATTGCAGTCTATCTCTATGTCCTTCTCTTGTCTGCCATTAAGAGCCAGATTTGTGTCATTGTGGTTCTTCTCAGGGAAAATAATCCTCGCTTTGATCCCCGGTAATGGTGCCAAATATGTTTTTGCTAGAAATTGTACCTAGACCACGAAGGTACAAGCTAGGACAATCTCAATAAAAAATGAAGGAAATGAATGGGTTTTTGTTATTTTTGTTTGAAGGTTTTATTTAGTAAAAGGGGGAAATCCAATACTAAACATATGCAATCACTAAATAATATAAGAAATATGAAACAATTGAAAAGTAAAGATATGAAATATAGGCATAAAACACAACATTCATTCAAACACAAATCTCGTTCTGTCCACAAGTTTATGAGCATTTATGAGACAAAAACTATCATCAGGAAATCAAACCACAAACCAGGTAGTCAAACAGGATATAAAAATAAACCAGTAATGAAAAGTCAATAAATGGATTATATCATATTTTCATATCAATCTTCATTATTCTCCAAAACATACATGAGAGTTTGCTACATATATAGGTGCAAAGAGCATCAACAAACGTGTAGCCTTTTCCTGAAAAAAAATCCAACCCCACTGATGTATCATCTTCTTACTTTTAAAATTACAAAATCAAGTATCCATAACCACGTCTTTAGGTTAGGTTTCAAAAGTATATAGCACTTACATTAGGTAGTTATACAAACTAACTTTCGAAATGGAAATATGGCGAATTTTTGAAAAATGGGTCTCAAAGAACCCCCCATATCTCTCGATCTGGGACACCTGTGAAAAAAATGAGAAAGGTTTTTGTGAATGAGTCAGTGATGGACAAAAGCATCTCTTGGGTTTTAAAAATTATTCTCCAATCAATCAAAATATTCCCCTCAATATGAATACTAAAATAGGAAAATATTAAATGTTTTTAAACCCTGAAAAATAGGCCGTAAAGATTAATTAAAATCTTTCCAACCATAACACCTATTACAAAAATGAGAGAGGATTTTTTTAATGGGCCCATAATGAACAAAAAAATCTCTTATTTTTTAAAATTTATCTTCCATATCCTCATAATAAGTGCTCAATTACAATGACTAAAATAGAGGAAAAATAGGCATTCGGGCATCATTATGACAAATTCAGGAAAAAATTCAGCCCAATTGGTTTCTGTTGGTTCGAACTGACTTAGATTACCAATATTACCCATATATTCAGCTAATATTCACCAACTAGCCTCTTGAAATGAAACAAAAACTAAAATGTTAACAAATCTCAAGATACGTGGCTTCCAGTTTTGAAGTTCGTGGCATTCCCCTATCTTCAGCTCTCATCATGAATTTGACAAGTGTTATAATGTAACAAAAATATCATTGGTAGTATTTGATCATCAATAAAATGAGCGTTCCAATGGTTTTCATGAATTAACCATGAACTTCCATGATTTTGGATTCCAACAACACCTCCAATGAAGATTTTGCAAATGAAACTCAACATAGAGGTTAAAATTTAATTATTGGAGACGGAATGGCGGACGCGTCCCGTTTGAGGAGAGTGAGCAAAATACTGAAGGAGCCACCGCCATGAACGCTTGGGTGGCTCGTCCAGCCAGCTTCTAGGGCGGATCGCGGCAAGGCCCGCTCAGATTGTTTATTATTCAGATCCCATCAGACAAGGTTCACGCTCCCGAAGAGATTGGATCGGCCGACGCAGGTGCGCGGATCTCCGTCTTCAGGATTTCTTTGCTTACAGGGCCGCGGATCGGCGTTCAGAGCGTTTTGCATGCATTTTGGAGAAGTGGTTTTGGCTCCTGTCTTCTGGTGGTCGCCGCCTTGCTACAATGGCCCCAGATCCGATTATTGAGATGGGAGAAGATCCTTTGGAAGCTTTAAAAGCTTTAGTCCATTCAGGACCTAAATCCAAGCCTTCTCTCTCGTCTAAGTTTGTTAAGAAGATGGAGGAGATCCCTTCTCTTGAGCTATCTCCAGAGGAGCCTTGCGATATTGCCCTCCTTCTAGCAGAAAAAGGCCTCATTGGAAAGTTTACGGGGTTATGGCCTAGCCCCAAAATGGTGGAGGCATGGGTGGAAGACCGTTGGAAGCCAATGATACATGGAACCGTTTCTCTGTGTGCAGTAGGCAGGGGTTTTTTTGTCTTCAGCTTCTCGAGGAAAGAGGACCGTGATTTAGTTTTCAGATCTGGACCCTATTTCATGGGGTCGAGGGGGCTATTCTTAGCCCCTTGGACTCTTGATTTAAATCCCGGAGATGAGATCACCGTAGCCCCTATTTGGGTTAGGCTTCCTCATCTTCCCTTACATCTATGAGGGAAAGGATCTCTGGAGGAGATTGGAAATAAGCTGGGGCGGTTCCTGGACAGCGTGGAGCCGAAAGGGGATCAATTTACATGTGCTCGTATTTGTGTTGAGGTTAACCTCGAGAAAGGACTTTCGAAAGCCATTCAAATCTCCCTGGGGGAATGGTGCCATATCCAAGAGTTGGATTACGAGCAGATTCCCTTTAAGTGCCTCTGGTGCCATGCTTACGTTCATTTCGTAAAAAGCTGCCCCAAAGCCTCTGAGGATGCGAGACCAGTCAAAGAAGGTGATTTTCATCCAGTAACTAACTGGCAAAGGCAGCCAAGGAGAAAGGAGCCAGCCCAGGCTCCAAAGGCCACTCATTCAGCAGAGGCAACCCTAGAAAATAAAAACATCTTTGATGCGCTGAAGGAAGATGAAGCCCTAGATCCAGAAGCATCAGCAGATAAGGAAGACCCCCCGACAGTTGAAATCCTTTCGGATCCCGCCCCCTCAGAATCAGTAGTAGCGAAGGGAATTCGGGCTTCAGATCCTAAACCCTCTGCCCCTGCAGGTTTGGCTGTCTCAGTCCCCTCTAGTGGCTCTGTGGAAACTTTTGAACCTGAAGACATTTCAGCCCCATCTCCACCCCTTACCTGAGGGCGAAAGTCCAATAAAGCACGCAGAGAAAAGGAGGCAGCCTCCAGCATTTCTCTAGGTTCTCAGAAAAAGCTGGATCCTTTCTTTAAGGGGCTTTCATCCCACTCGGTTTAATGCTTTGCTTCTGTCTTCTACTTTGCTCACAGTTTGTGAGAATTTACTCTTGTAAGCATTTGTTGTCATTTTCTCGAATTAGCTCTAGATGCAGATGGGATTTGTCTCCCAAGACATTCACAAGAAGGTTGGCAGCACTGTTAGAGGTCACCAACTTTCTTCAGATTTGTAACTTTCGGATTCTGGCTTGCCAAAATGCCACTTAATGCAACATAACCATTCTTGTTAAAAAAAAAAAATTTAATTATTGGAGTTAGGGAAAACTTTAAATAAGTATTTTGAAGAATATAGAATGAAATGAAATACTTTAATAAGCCATTAAATGTAGAGGGAAAATAAAATAAAATGAAATAACATTCATAACATATAAAATAAAAAGAAAATGAAAACTATTCAATTATTGTAAGATTGAATATTTACAATCAAAGATTAATATTAAGATTAAGATTAATATTTACATATAAATATTAATTGGTTAATCAAGTATCTCATATATATATTAAATATTAATGTAAGATTGAATTATTGGGGATGGACACGAGCCACTTATTAACTTCTTCAAATTTTTAAGGTCACATAGTTCATTAAATGAAAATTTCACACATTAAATGACATCGGAATATTTTTTTAAAAATATCATAGGGAAACCGACATAATATTCTACAATTTTTTTTTACTGCAAGTCAAAATTCACATGGCATATAAACATTTTGAGGGCTTCTATGTAGCACATGAGTAAAAAATCAGGTTTTCATCGCTAAATTTGGCCAAAAAGTGTTACCCACCTTCATGGAATCACCCTTACAGGATTAGAATGTGATCTTCAATGAATATGGATTCGTGGGAAAATGAATGATAACTCCTCTTAATTGTGTTTCTCTTCTCTTCATGACAATGATTTTAGTGGTGATGTGTACCTCTAAACAACGATCCGAGATATTCAATGCACAACAATCAAATAAATATGAACCCCTTGCAGAATTTGAATGACTCGAAGGATATCTAGCCATTGAGTTTACAACCTTGTGCTCTTGATTTCCAACATTCACCTTAAGCTCTAATCTCCTTTCACAAATGACTAATGAATGAGAGAAACGAACATGTAGATGCCGACTATTCTCTCACAAAACACATAGGAAACACACTTTACCCAGAAATCACTCACAACAGAATTCTACAGACAACTAATCTACTATTTTAGGCGGCATATGTACAAAGGATCATCTCATAAATCTCTCACATATTCCTGGGCATTCTCGTGAGGGAATTAATCCCATCTAACCTCTGATACGAATTAATAACTTATAGGAGAAACCATTACACAATATTACACACACACGAATAATATTTCTATTATACAAACAAATCAGAATAATATATATATATATATGGACTGAAATCCAACTAATCCTAAACATGGATAAAAGTCGAGTGAATCTCTGAACAACCTCCAACAAATCCAAACCAATCTCTAAACCAATTCTATTGTAAGCAATATCTTTAACATCCTCGTGTCTTTTATCATTAGAGGAAATTTAAACTAAAAATGGGTCTTTTAACCATAATTCAAATTCCATGTCATCATGTGTTAGCTAAAGAATTTGCTTTAAATTTGAAATACCGTATAGGTCTTAAACAATTTTTTAATATAAATTTGGGGATATGTATCATAAAAAAACTATTTTTTTTGTTCGTATTTTCGACATATCTCTCTGTGTTTTTACTCAAATTTTGATCGAGAGAGCTCACTGGATGCGAAATTAAATTCCTCATCCAACGAGTACCCACTCAGCATACTTTTGACGAACCCCGCTACCTCAAAAACAAGAAACACATGAAAAAATGTGATGATGACATCATCATCATGTTTTTTCATGTGTTTCTTTTTTTTGGGGTAGCGGGGTCCGTCAAAAGTATGCCAAGTGGGTACTCGTTGGAGCTCTCTCGATTGAAATTTGAGTAAAATCACAGGGATATATGTCGAAAATACGAACCAAAAAGTGTATTTTTTCTTTTCTTACTCCAAAATTAAAAAATATTATTTTATTATTTTAACTATTATTTTATTATTTTTCTTAGTAGGCCAATTTTGAGTTGAAATTTCTTCTAATGGTAACCCTCTTACTCTCATAATACATCTACCCTCTCCATGTATCTCTTCTATGAGCATAAAATTTATCAACTACATAATTCATTCCTCTATCTTCTTTTAACAATGTTCCTATTAAACATTTTTTACAATATTCCTATTAAACATCCTTTTAATTTGCATAACATCTACTGGTAACTCATATAGCTCATATACTTAGGCATTCTTCATTTTTATAACATCCACTAACATTGTAGCTCATATACTTAGACATTCCTTCCTTTGCTTCATCTTAATGTACATGATAATGGTTCGATTGGATAAACACCATTACCCTCCATGCACATGATTCAAAGAAAGATATCTAAGTAGATGATAGTGGACCCTAGGGATAAGATCACAATAGTGCTATTTAGATAACATATGAGAAATAAACTAGATAGAAGTACTTCAAAACAATGATAGTAGGAATAAATAATAGTATGTGCTTAGAAGAAAATAATTTCGTCCACATAAAGGCTTTCCACCATTATCCATTATTTGGGAATAATCTCATTAATAGTTTTGATCATAATCACTCTATACCTACACTATAAATCTATTGTTGACCTCGAGGCATCAAGCTTTATAAATAGTTGCTTTTGTTATGTCCCCGACGAGGGGATATATATGAATCGATCAGGGTCATTATTTAGACTAATTTGTAGTAACTTTAACAAAAACATATAATTTAGATTAAGGTTCTGTATTATATATATATATATATAAACTATTTTTTTGCCTATTCATTGGTTAGTGCAGCTGACGTTTCTCTAGGGTCTTGTGCCCCAAGACCCGGCGGTGAGCTTTGGCCAGCAAAAATTAAATAGAACCAAAGTTTTAATGCAGTTCAATATTCCTGTACACTTCTACTGGCCATGAAAAGATGGGCACAAGACCCAGCGGCGAGCTTTGGTCAGCAAAAATTAAATAGAACCAAATTTTTAATGCAGTTCAATATTCCTGTACACCTCTGCTGGCCATGAAAAGATGGGCTCAAGCTTTTCTAGATTACAAAAAACAATTTAATGTACACTTTTGTTGCCCATGAAAGATGGGCTTTAGATTTTCTAGATGAGAATTTAATGTAACCGTTGTGGGCATGACCAAGAAAATGTATGTTTCTTTAGTGATACCCATCAACGCACTCTACTGTTTGAGCCTCTTGTAGCGAGCCAACACACAGCTTGGTTGAAATTTCTTTGATATGTATGAGAAAGACGAGGGTACTTATTCTACACTAGAAAATGCTAAGAATTATTTAAACATCTCTATGGATTTACCTAGCACTCTGAAGGAGGATGGCCCGAGTAGTAATTCATCATCACTTTTCAAGGAGCTGGTGGATCCTTATAATAATATGGGCTTGCTGAAAATTTATTTGGAAGACTATAGGCAGGCCGAGGAGGTTTTGTTGGAGGGTTTAAAGATATGCCACGAGGAAGAAGTTGGGGACAACAATGAAGGACAAACTAGGCTTCAACACAACTGGGTTGTATTTACATTAAAAAAAATAATGGGAAAAGGCTAAGGAGCATGTAAATATCGACATTGCAATTTGTCAAAACATTCCTCATCCTCAAGGCGAGGCCAATGGCCTCATCAACTTGGGTTTGACAAATTATAATTTGCAGAAGTATGAGGATGCCCTTTTATGTTACAATAGGGCTCTCAGGATTGCACATGATTTGGAGGATGAAGATGCCTTGGTGAAAAAATTAAGCTCAACATCCAGACTACCGAAGAAGCCAAGAATATTATGAATGATTTGGTTCAAGAAGAGAAGCATCTGAAAAAGCTCCAGCTCCAGCAGTACAAATCTTTAAAGGGATTGATTGAGCTTGCAATTAACATTGAAGCATGGTGCAAGGTATGATCATTGCTTATATAAATCCAAAATTTAACACTACATCTAAGAGCCTCATTAGGATAACACTGCACTACTTTAAGTGCTTTGCTGAAAAAGTTAGTCACATGTCTATTTTTCTTCGCCTAAGTATGGTCATGTTTTTTTATATCATTTCATTTTACATGTTGTAGCATCTTGAATTTTCCAAAAGAAGCAAGAATATTGTGAAAGAAGCAAGAATATCCTCCTCGACGCCCCCTACTGTACTCAATGAGATATTGATAGTTGCATTTGAACAAATATCTACAAAGCCTACATAAAAAGTTGTGTGCTGGTAAACATTGGCAAGAAACTGCATAAGAGCCAATTCAGATACAAACCACCTTTGAACTCTAAATGTAAAGTATGGTTATGTAAGCTATTCAAGTTAAACAAAATATAGTACTTGTTTTTACTTTTTTTGGTTGGGAGTACACTTTTAACCAGTTATCAGACTTAACGACTCTCTCATCCTTGGTGATGAGCTTATAATTTTCTTGTTATGAGCATTGAAGAATCTTGACAAAACCTGAGGTGGGGTGGGGTGGTGTGGGGTGGGTTTAATAAACTTGTTTGAGAAATTACGGACTAAATTGTTTTCCTGGGAAAGTTACCACCCAAAGGCTAAATAATTGACATTGTACGGGAAGGGGTTGTTAATTTGTTGAAAGACAAAAACCAGGCATGATCTAGGGTCATTTCCCCCAAAGTAGTATCATGCAGAGAATTGCTAATTCCACATAATTACCAATTCCATAGTAACTCTAAAAATCACGGTTATTGTAACCTCTTGAAGTTGCATAGAAATTAAAATTTAGTAACGTCATCTTCATATTGTAAGTTATCTATTTTGCTATGTCTACTTGTATGTTTCTTTTATACATATGCGTAAGGCCCGCATGCCTGTCCCAGTCTATTCCATTGGATTCTTATTGGGAAAGGGGTGTTTTAGTTCAAAGACTATGGGAAACAAGGTTGGAATCTCTATGGGTGTTTCCATTGCTGCATATGGGGAAGCCCAGTTCAATGCAAGGGGTGTCATACTGCAATTGGGTGTTGTAGCCTTTCAGGCAACGCGGTTAGTTTTGATTCAAAAAATTTTGACTGCCAAGGGGATTAGTCTGAATCTAATAACATCACTATACTATATTGCCCCTTGCTATTTTGTGTTCCTGTCAATTCCTTGGGTACTAATTGAGTTCCCAATTCTAAAATCCTCTTCTTCATTTTATCTGGATCATGGTTAATTTTAGGGGCGAATATTCGCAAAAGGGCGAAATTAGGGACACTTAGAAAATTTGGAGGGCGAATTTTTATAAAGAAAGTTTTTTCAAAATTTTAAATAATTCGCTCAAAATTTAAATAAAAAATAATAATAATTAGGGTAATAGCCCGCTTCATTTCCGGAGGGAGAGGCCAAAAAAATTATTTCGCCTCCCCGATTCCTGTAAAATTTGTTCCCATCGCCCATAGAAATCACTCGAATCTGTTAAAAATACCTTATTCGCCTGGGATTTATGGCTATGAATATTTTTATTGGCAGTTTCGCCTTCGATTTTGGTTGTAAATCCAAAACAAGGGTATTTTCTCCCATCTATTTCCCCTTTCGAGAATATATTTGCAGAAAATCGTCCCTAAGTCGTGGAAATGGAGTGTATTGGGAATAATTTTTCCCTATATAATCACGTAATCTAGTTTCAGAGGTGAATACTGTTCAATTTGGAACTTTGGGTTATTTGGGAGTTGCAGGTTAAGATTATTCTGAGCTTACTGGTTCAATTTGGAACTTCGGGTTATTTGGGAGTTGCAGGCTAAGATTGTTTCAAGTTTATTCATCTTTCCAGTTCAGGGGTTTCCAGTTCGTAGAGAGATCAGGTAATCTTTGTTTAAATCCGACTCACAATATGATCACAATGAAGTGCAGCTTTCTGTGAATCCTGATTTTCAGTTTCTCTGCATATTTGTCCGAATTTTTTGTTGGGTGTCATAGATTATGCTTTTTTGTTATTTGAGGCATTGGAAATCGTTGTAATTAATGGGATCATGCGATATGTACGAATTTTTTGTTGGGTGTCATAGATTATGCGTTTTTGTTATTTGGGGCATTGGAAATCGTTGTAATCAATGGGATCATGCGATCTTTGAAGCTTTCTTCAAAGCCAATGAATGATTTGGTTGAAGAAGGAACATGAAAATAAGTATGAAAGTTAGGTTTTAGTTTCTCTAATGGGTGAAATCTAAATGGCCATTAGTCTGCCTCTGCCTGTTTTAAAGAAAGGGCAAGCTTAACCAATACAGTTGTTGACTTTGAAGCTTCGTTTCTTTGAGATTTAGATCAATTATTTTGATGCTCTGCTAGCAACAGCTACTATTTTTTAGCCCTTATTGCTTCTAACATTGGAAAAATCTAATGTTGAAATAGGATGCGTTAAGAAGTTATGTCTATCAGGGTACTAGTTCCATTTTGAAGAACTTACAATTAGAGGTGGCTTCACCAGATGACCTTATTTGTGTGCCCAAAAGAGAAGGCACACACAAACTTTACCAGTGTTGGTTGTAAAAATTTCAGTTTTCAAGATTTTGAACCAGTTTATATTTTTTTCTTGCAATCAAGATAAGGTTGTTACCCCTGCTGCTTCTGATCTTGGAAACATCTAGTGAGAAAATGGAATTTGAGAAGTTGTATCCACAAGGGTACTTGTTTAGTTTTAAGAAAGTTACAGCCATACATGAATTCAGTGGAGGACTTTACCTTTTATCTAAGAACCAGGGTTTTATAAGCTGCAATAATCCAATCAAGTTATCTATTGATTGTGTGAGCTCTGTATTTTCTCCTTAAAAATTTGCGATGACCAATGGGATCATTATATCTCTAAAACTTCCTTCAAAGCCAAATAATGATTTGGTTTAAGAATGAAAATGAAAAAATATAGGTACATGTCTCAGTTTCTAGAAAGACTAATACCCATATCACCCTCTCCTTTCAGAGTTGCTCAAAAGAGTTGGGGTAAATAGTAACAGCCCATCAGGTCTTATTCATACTGGTTTTGGTTGTGAAGTTCACTTTAGTTTTTATTTTGTTTGACCAACAATCGAAATATTGGGATATTATAATCAAGTCAAGTTTCCTGTTGATTCAGTGAGCTCAGTGCTAATTGCTCCCTAACAAATATCCAGGGATGATCAGAACTCCATAAACCATATTGATTCATCAATGTCTCCATAAACCATATTGACCATATTGACCATATTGACCAGAACTCCATAAACCATATTGACCACTTAACCATAAACCATAGTCACCCTTATTGACCAATAACTTGCCATGATCAGAACTCAACCCTCATGCTACAGCTTCCACCACCAAGGCAGGGAAATTTAATGTTGGAGACATTGAAAGTGAATGATTATGAGATGAACTTGTTTTAGGATTAGAGGAGCCCTGAACATCTGGGATCCTCATACTAAATGATTTTTCCTGTGTAGCATGGGAGCCCCTGAAACAACCATTAATGTCTCAATATTCTGTAAGATATGTAATATTCCACCACAAATTTCAGTTTTCAAGATTTTGAACCAGTTTATATTTTTTTCTTGCAATCAAGATAAGGTTGTTACCCCTGCTACTTCTGATCTTGGCAACATCTAGTGAGAAAATGGAATTTGAGAAGTTGTATCCACAAGGGTACTTGTTTAGTTTTAAGAATGTTACAGCCATACATGAATTCACTGGAGGACTCTATCTCAGAGTTGCTCAAAAGAGTTGGGGTAAATAGTAACAGCCCATCAGGTCTTATTCATACTGGTTTTGGTTGTGAAGTTCACTTTCGTTTTTATTTTAATTGACCAACAATCGAAATATTGGGATATTATAATCAAGTCAAGTTTCCTGTTGATTCAGTGAGCTCAGTGCTAATTGCTCCCTAACAAATATCCAGGGATG